>CAXAMN010023128.1:706257-773809 GCA_963970005.1 Durusdinium trenchii | reverse complement strand
GTTTGCTGGACACTCTTGCTGGACACTCTTTGCTAGACATTCTTGCTGGACACTCTTGCGTGACACTCTTTCTTGACACTCTTTGCTTTCTTGACACTCTTTGCTTTCTTGACACTCTTTGCTTGACACTCTGCTAGACACTCTTGCTGGACACTCTTGACAGGACACTCTTGCTTGACACTCTTGCTGGACACTCTTGCTTCACACTCTTGCTGGACACTCTTGAAATGACATTCTGCTAGACACTCTTGCTAGACACTCTTTCTTGACACTCTTTGCGAGACATTTTGCTAGAAAGTGTAACACAGACAAAGTCCTGCCAGGTATGTCACTTTCCAACGTCAAGTCTCCAAAACGAGCGTTTCGTACGAGACTTCCTCCAAAAGTCACACGTCAAGTCTCCAAAACGAGCGTTTCGTGCGAGACTTCCCCCAAAAGTCACACGTCAAGTCTGCAAAACGACCGTTTCGTACGAGACTTCCTCCAAAAGTCACACGTCATGGCTCCAAAACGAGCGTTTCGTACGAGACTTCCTCAAAAACTCAAATGTCAAAGTCTGCAAAACGAGCGTTTCGTACGAGACTTCCTCCCAAAGTCAAGCGGAAACACCCATCGGAGCACACCCATCGCGCAGCCCTGCCAAGCAGGTTTCGCGATTCCAGCCCCTCCAAACAACACCCGCTCACACGCCACTCCCAATGTCACAGCGACATTCACCTCTACCACAACTCACAACCTCACGATTCCCTAGCTGCGCCCGCCACGAATCTTTCCGCGTCCGCACGTCTAACGCGCACAAAGCCCTGCGCCTGCCACGAAATGTCACCTCCGCCACACATCGCAACCTCACGATTCCCTGCGCCTGCCACGAAAATCGCACTTCCACACCTCAAAACCCGCACAAAGTACTGCGCCTGCCACGAAAAGTGACAATGTCATCTCATGTGAGCATCAACAAAATTTGCACCACACCACACGTTCGGAATGATTTCGGCCCATTCTGAGCACACTCCCATCCACCAAAATCACCATGAGACTTGTCACGAAAACAGCGCTTCGATGCCACACCCTGAAACGCAAACCCCAATGGCACGGCCACATCCAACACCCCAAAACACGACTCTCCAAACGCTAATCGCAATGAAATACCGACACAAACGTGTCACTTTCACGAAACCCTGCGCCTGTGCAGCGAAATGCATCACATTTCTTGCGCGACATGTCACTTTCATGCAAATCACAATGTAATAGCGGCGCAAACTGACACGCGCCACATCCACGAAAAGTCACTTGCAAAAGCTTCCCCCAATGGCAGGGCCATAGAGACATCATACGGACGGTGGCGGACGGTTGCAGACGGTTGCGAACTCGAAAACGTCGTCAGGCAAACACAGCTCTACCCTCAGACTCCCAAGTTAAACGAGAACCCTTCGCTACGCATTCGGGAAAAACACTCCTTGTACAAAGAGCTATTTTTACACTGAATGGCACCGAATGGGAATCTGTTCACTTTTTTCATAGCGCAGCTATTTTCATCTATTTTCAAAAAAGAGAAACTAGCTGTACAAAAAGAACTTTGTACAAAGGGTTTTGGGTGGTTTTGGGAGAGAATCTACCCGGTCTACCCTGATCTACCCACCACCCTCTGGTCTTAGTGGATTGGGGACTCAGAAGTTTCCTTTTCCTCAAACTGTGGTGATGGCGGAGGATCTTGGAAGATCTCTTTCCTCTGTTGAAAAGATCTGGAAGATCCAACTAGATTGAAATATGGAACTGATGTGATCCTGCTTTCAATCTGAGTGGACTGTCACTCACAGGTGGGAACCGTTGGACTTTGTGTGGACCCAGCTGCTCAGTGCCCTAAGAGCAGTACTCTGCTGCGATCCGACCCTGACAGGGTCATACACGGTCCCTGGATACTTTGCACTTTTGAAACGGGAACTTGGTTCCTATAGCTCCTTGTCATGGCGGACCCTGATCGATCGCCATGAAATGAATGGACCTCCATGGATCTTCTGTAAGCTACAAGTACCATGAACAGTTCCGGGTATCGATCTGTGAGGGATGGGACAAGACAAAATATAATATATATATATATATGCTAGCCCCCCCCAAAACCTATGTTTCTGAGTGCTGGTGTGCAGTTGGTAAGCACATTTGTTCATTTAACTATGTACTACAAAAATGTCCAAATCCATAAGGTTATGCGTTTACTAAACAGTTCTTGGATGGAGTAATCTAATTCATTGCAACTCCATGCAAAACCATATGTCTTGCTTTTAAGGTGTGAATTGTACTCCTCTTATATTGAATGCAGTTGAGCAAGTACATCATAATCAGAAGGCAAAGAATTGCAAACCCTAAATAACTAAATTCCAGTCTAACTCTAATGAAACATAAATTCCAATCTATTCAACTCTACTCTACTTTGTATATTCAAATTCGAATTTGAGTATATTTCAATTATTTGTAAACTATATTTTGATTCAAAGGTCTATCACTATAGATTCTAATTTACTTGGGATTCAATGCAAGCCTAAATTTAATTTGATTTCAAGCTAATTCTAACTTCATTGCTATACAAGTCAGATTCAATTCTAATATTGTATTATTTTTGAATTTAGTATTAATTTGAGTGAAAAGCTCATTTACTTCTAGAGAAGTGGTGTTACTTTGAACATGAGAGATTTTATGTAGTTTTTCCAATATAGAAGAAGGTGCGTTCTTAAATGAACCACCAACACCCACTCTCTAGAATGACACCAAAACTGAATTAGAAGTCCATGTGCATTGAACTAGAATCAAAATAGGATGAAATTAGACATATAGAAACCAAACCTAATTTGCAATGACAATAGTGTAAAATTCGATGTGTAAAACCATTGAATCTGAACCGTATAAAGGCATTTAGATTTGAAATTAATTACTAGTAAATTTCAAGAGTCAAAGTTACAATTGAACCCAAAATAGAATGAAATAGAACTAAATTAGAAGTAGACTGGAATTAAATTAGAGTTGAAAGAAACACATTGAATAATAATCCATTACTTAAATTGAAATTGACTTAGAACTAAGGTAGAATTGAATTAGAGTTGTTTTACCTAGAGCTTGGTTAGTAGAACAGTATTGACTTAGAACTAAATTGGAACCTAAGTTCAATTAGAATTGAACTAGATCTAATTTGCAATCTCAATTTGATTTCAATTATATAAAGTTCAATTAGGATCATTTTCTATTTAAATTAGAAGCACGTTGCAGATTCAAATTTAGATTCAAGTTTCAATTCCATTGGATCTAAAAGCCAAGCATATTTAGAATTAAAATAGAAATGAGTAAATTAGAATAAAAACTGAATTAGAATTTGTCTATACAATGAAGTTAAGCTAAATAGACTTAAATTAGAATTCAACTAGGCTCAACTTAGGCTTACAGTAGAACTATGTTACATACTCGAATTAGAATCCATTAAAAGTTCAATTAGACTCAACTTAGAAATCTAAATAGAAATACAAGTGATTTTAAATTGGAATCAGAATTGACTTAGAATTTAGTTAAATTGTATGCGCACTAAAATTTATAGAAGTAAATTAGAGTTGAGTTAGTTGTTAATTAGAATTGAATGAGGAACAACTCCAGAGAATGCCAGAGAATGCATTGAACGCATTCTGACTGCATTCCTTCCAAAGTGGACAAACAAGTCATGCAACCTACGTGCACAAAAATCTATATATATATATGGTACCCCCCAAAAAAAAACAGGATCAAAAGGCAACCCAAAATAGACACAACATATTGCAAATACCAGCAAAAGTGATGTGAACATAGTTTTTTTTTGGGGGGTACCATATATATATATATGTGTGTGTGTGCAGCGGCATTTTTTTGGTACTAAACTAAAATACAATATCTATTATGTGGGGGCCCTATCTCGTTCACAAGCGAAACCTGATGATAGACAAGCAAATAAAGCATGCCGTAGACTACTTTAGTAAAGCCTAAATAGAAGTGGTTGCTCATATATTTACAAAACATCTCAAACAGAAACAAACAAACATAAAACAACAGAAACCGCTTCCAAACCAACACTGGTGGTTCAATGACTTCTGAGGACTTCGGCCACTTGGTGGTCGCATTTCACGGATGGTGGCGAGGACGGAGGAGTGCACACCTAGGACTTCGAGTCGCTCCAAACACCGAGGTCGCTCGCACTCTGGCCAGTTGGGATGCCTTGGGATGCCCAAAGTGGGTTGGGATGGTGTTTGGGAGCCATGGCTAATTAACTTGCCCATACTTGCCCCAGCGGATCTCAATGACTGTCAGTAACCAGGGTGAACCGTGGCTACTTCCCACTCCACTGAGAGGTTCGTGCTTAGAACCGTCATCAAGGGTGTCACAACCGGAGCTGTTCGACTGGGACCCAGCGATGCGGCCGGCAGCGCGGTCAGCAGGGCTGGCCTCAGGAATCGCATGTGGAGAACTTGGCATGTTCATCAGGGTTGGGGGTCAAGGGAAGTTGCCACATATTTGACACCCGTGTGGGTGGACAGAAACGAGCAAACCCAGCAACTCCCCCCAAATCCGCGGATCCTGCGTTTGCCGGTGCTTCGGTCCATCTTGGGAGTCCATCTTGGAAGGGATCGGACGACCCACGTGATGGATTCTAAGGCGTTGTCAGTTGTCACCCCCCCTTCCAGGAAAGACGCAAGGTCGTTTAAAGCGTGACTTGTGGGCAGGTTCGGAGCTCAGAACTGCACCATGAGTCACCATGAGCTATGTATCTGCTTTGAGTATATAATATGTACGTATAGATATTGATATGAGCTGGGATAGTGGAACACAAAATAAGAGATGCCGTTGCATTTGGGATTCACGTTGAATGCATATTCCGTCCACTCCACAGTGATCGCAAGAATAGGAAAGTCATGGAAAGTCCAAACTTCTCCAGGCACATCAATCTCTCGTCATATGGGTTATTACCACAGCCCATGTGTTTCTTTTTCCGGGATAATTACCGGATGAGGTTCCAATCCGGTGATAATCACCATCTCTCCTCATGGTGATCGGTGTTTTTCGAGGTCTCCACCCAGGCGGGTAATGGCAAGGCTGCAGTCACCTCCTCAGTACCTTGGGCGTCTGCTGCACCGAGGGACGGCCACGCTGCGGCGTTTGAGGCGAACGTGGCGAGAAGTCGTTCGGGGTGAAGATCGGTGAGCCCCGTCTGGAGATCAGAAGTGGGAGATCAGGAGTCTGTTCAGAAAATAGGGGGGGTATTCCATGGTGTTCCATCTAGTCAGATCAGAAATCAGCTGGAATGAATGTTGGACTCTTCTGTAGCTACACGCAGAAAGGGTCGACTCTCTCTTGTTGGGCTAATCTCAACGCCAAATCGCAAGGAACCTCAAATGATCCGAAGGAGTCAAGCACCTTTTGACTGCTCTCTATGGAGTTCATCCAAATCATATGCGAGTTCGTGAGCGTCCCTGCGCAACGTTCCAAGGATCTCAAACGGATCCGGTCAGTCGGACTCCCAAACATAGAAGAGCTCACCACCTCGACCTTTGGCTTATCCCTGAAAACACGTTATGTTTTCTTTCTTTCGCTTTCGCCAAGGACGGTTGTCTGCGGCGGCATGTACGTTATGTTTCCTCTTATAAACAAGTCTAAGTGGTTACTGAGTCAGAGTGTAAGCCATTGCCAGTATCGACTGCCAAGTTCCAGCCTCTCTGACTTCCATGTTTGGTCTCCGCTTCCGTGCGTTTCGTGCGTTTCGTGCGTTTCGTGCAGCCGGGGGTGCAAAGGCGCAAGAAATGCTCCGGGGGCATCGTGTGTTGAGTCCACGACTTCCCCGGGATGCATGGCTTCTGATGTTTTCTCACCTCAAAAATACAATATCACTTCGTATCACTTCGTCACTTCTTGATGAGGTTGGTCTGTTAACCTGTAGGTTCTGTGACCACATGTGACAGTTGGGTGTCTATCTGATCCTATCTGGTGGGTGGGAAAGCAAGTGACAACGGCCCCATCTTGTTCCATTGGCATGAAGCCTTGTTGCAGACATGTGAGCAGGATACTCGCACAATCTCTGAAGTTAACTCCTTTGGGGTGCCAGATTTTGTGCATCGACAATTGCTGCTTGACTCTGCTCACCCAAAACTAAAGTGCCCATAGAGTGCTCGTGCAGGGCTGAGCCACATTTCTCTTGGGTGAGCACTCTTGGCTGCTTGGTTTATCTGCACGCAGAAGTCTTTCTTAGCTCAACAGCTCCTTTTGTCTAGCCAAAATGGCTCAAAGGACATGCACCTTCCCTCTCTTTCACAGCGTACACCGGCCGGAAACAAACCAGTCCATCGTTGCTCAATGGCCCTGGTTCAGCCCCAGCATGTTGGTTCTTGGTTCGTCTTATTTCCCTTCGCTAACCAGTCTTGGTTTGTCGAAGGACCAAAGTCCCCCCAAAAATGAGTTTTTCATGTCCATCTTCGATGACCAAAAACGACGACCAACGGAAACAGCACAAAGACCGAGGTTCGCAGTCGTTGTCCGGCAGCAGACCGTCAGGTGCGATGTGAACGAAATTGGGTCAGTGCAGTTGTGAGGTGAGTCTGACAAAAAACAAGGGAAACTGAGTTCTTGTTTACTGTAATTCTTGATGAAACAAACAAGATACACAACATATGTCACACACACATGACCCATAGATAAATTACAAGTCCCCAATCCCCATAATTACACAAAAGGTCGTCAGGTGGTGCAAGAGGCCTAACATCTGCGGTACAAACAGGCCCAGTATCGGTCTCATTCCGGTTCCCTCAAAAAAGAACACTGGACCAAAATGAAAGATATATCCGGACCCTAAAAACAACTCCGGAGTACCTGCAATTTCTTGAGGACTGAAACACAACAAAAACTTTCTTCACTCGCTAACTTCATGTTTAGCATGTTTCAATATATACATGTGTGTTCTTTTAAATACATGTTGGTGTTTTTGTGCCTTCAAAAAACCTTGATCGACTGGGGCTTGATGAATCCGGGTGACAAAAACGGAAGAAATCCACTACAAGAATTTACACCAAATGGTCAACACCTGATATATCTTTAAAAAAAAACACTTAGACATTTTGTAAAGCATTGTATAACCACGTGTAGCCTTATCCTTGTTTCTTACTATTTTTCGTTTTACAATGTTTGGAAATCTTTATACAGTCTCTTATCGTTTCCCAGCCAACCAGACATGTCCCTGCCTCAACTGCAAACAAGTCGGTCTGGTGTGCGTGCACTATTATGTGAGCACTATGTGAGTATGTGCATTGCTTTGGGTGGATTTTTCTTGCCAACGATTGCAGTGCTGCTGCTGTCAAGTTCTTTCCTTGCCGACCTCTTCAAAGACATGGCATATGCTTTTTCAGTTGCAGGAGCACTGACCACAAGCTCGCGTACATGGGACATGGTCTTCCCCAGGACTTTTTTGTGTAATTGTGTTATCGTTTCTGTTATCGTTTTGCTATCGTTTTGGAACCCCAAGTATTCACCGCCTTGAACGTAGTATTTTCCGTGTTCGCTACTATGCTACCGCTACCACTGCAACCCTGTGACTCGTACGTGTAGACATCTTTCGTATGAGAAAGGTCGCCTAAAGGACACCCGAATCACAACTAGACTCAACTTGTCTCACCATGCTCACGACATGCTCACGACTGAACTGAAGGCATTTGAATTTCCAATGCTTCTATTCTCATGTACTGTACTGCATGTATTATATGTTTATTATCGTTCTAATTTGTTTGTTTGTTTAATTCTTTATTGTTTTACACTAAATCAGCAATGGTTTGCTAAAACGGGACCACTCATCACATTTTTCCTTGGTCGTTTTCTTGGTAAACATCACCTGATGTGTGATGCAGTTTAATTGTATGTGATCATATGACTGATCATATGTGATCTGTGGTAAGTACAGTAGGTTGAGGTTCTATGAGCTTTGGCTGTGCAGCGCGCAAATACGCGCAACACCCAAACGGACACTTCGCTCCTTTTCACAACGATCCCACCAGTCTGGGATGATTGTGGCCGAAGGCCGTCCAAAACGACGTGCAAATGGAGGAGATATGTTTCCTTAGCCAGCGGCTCAATGGAGATGTGTAAAGATTCTGCAGATTTCATGCAAACCCCGTGCCACACTCTCTGCACATTGCATTGAAACGACTGGTCGATCTCCTCGCTGGGAATCTCCTTTTTCCCCGAGCGAACAGTGCTGTTTCACACCGAGCGCATGAGGTGTTCTCGAGACGTTGCGTCCGAAAGCGGTGAAACCGGGGCGATGGCCCTGCCGATCATCCACCAGCGTTTGGAGCTTAAACAGTGACATGAAGGATCAACAGGCAATTTTCGAGTGACTATATGGATGATAGAAACCCTGACTCTACATGATTTTAAGTGGGAATCAATATGACTCCCATACTTGGGTTTCAAGGTCTGTGGGTTCTGGTGGCATTGATCCAGGTACCTATAGTCATTGAAATGGCTTAATACTGATAGAGCTAGAAACCCATGATTCACCTAATTACATCTAATGATACTATATTACTATATGCGTAACTCGCAAGTCTTGTTTTCTGATGCCTCTGCTTCCAAAAAGGTGTGTCATCCATACGCCGGGATTCAAATTTACCCGCTCCCGGGCCGGGGATCATTTACAGTCCACGAGGGATGAACCTGGGCGACGGCCAAGGAATCGTGGATGGCAGGGTAAAGACGCGTGGGCACGTAAGGGCAAGCAAACAACTCAGGAAAACCACAAAATCCATCCTAGTAACAAGGACGCTACTAGGGGCTCATGGCCTTACTACTAGGAGCAAGAAGCTACTATAGGGGCTCCTGGCTACCCTAAACCCTAAACCCCTAGTAACAAGGACGCTACCATACTTCCTTTTTCCGAAGTCGAAGACCGTCGAAGAACATGGTCTTTTCAGGGGCCAGGCCGTCCGGAGGTGAGTGTAGTCATCCCCTTCTCCAACCCCCTCTGCCGCAAACCGACCCTTACCGACACAGTCTTCTACCCGGTCGGCCACATGGCCAAAAGGCCGGGGATCCAGGTCCATCCACGAAGAGCAGTGGATGTCAACCACTGGAAGAGTGACACTTCCAGAGTAAATGGCGCAATCTGCAAAACGAAGTTTACATGGACCCCATCTAAAAGTCATCTTGGGGGTTGTGCCATCTTCTCTGAAACCACTGTAGTGATCCGTAGATGTTTAATTCTAGTTTGACACCCCTTTTGAGTGGCACTATACTTCCAGACATATACTTAGAACATCAAAAAAAAACAAAATGGAAAGTCCTTTACTTAGAACATCGAGCTTAGCACATCCAGTGTAAGCACACTTAGAACATGCGCGCAAGCACTCTTAGAACAAGAGAAAACAGCACACTTAGAACATCATATGTATATATTTATATTATAGTTTTTGGGTTTCCCGGTTTCCTCTTGGGTTGGAGGCCATCACTCTTTGGTAGGAGGCCATGGTTATCTCCATCACCACACCAAACATGCCACCGCTCTTAGGTTGGAGGCCATCGCTCTTGAGTTGGAGGCCATCACTCTTAGGTAGGAAGTCATCGCTCTAAGGCTCCATAACTATTCCATGTCAATGTCCATACACATTTAAAAAATGTTCTAAGTGTAGTTGCGAGGGCCTGGGAGCCATCGCTCTTGGGTTGGAGGCCATCACTCTTTGGTAGGAGGCCATCGCTGTCTCCAGCACCACACCACCGCTCTTAGGTTGGAGGCCATCGCTCTTGGGTTGGAGGCCATAACTCTTAGGTAGGAAGCTATCGCTCTATATAAGCCCCCACAACTATTCCATCTTAATTTCCCAAACACATTAAAGATATGTTCTAAGCGTAGGTGTCGGACTATGTTCTTAGTGTAGGTGCGAGGGCCTGGGATGTTCTTACTCTAGGGTTAGAACATCTGCTGGCACATACTCTTAGAACATCGCGACCTATACACTTAGAACATTTCACCTGTGGAAAAAATATAGTGTCTTTTTCCAAAAGATGTTCTAAGTGTATGTCGTACGGTATACATGTGGGAACAAAGTCCGGCACCACAGGACTCATATATTTGTACTTCTCCTCATTTGTGTGCATATCATTTGTGCGCACATTAAGTTATATATAATGTAATATTAAATTAATAAAACTAGAAAAATACACATATTTCTGAATGTTCATCCTTTGATGCTGAAACGCTCATCTTCCAAGCTCTCATGAGTCACCGAGCTTTCAGTTCTCGCGGCGAGTCGCGGCCCAGCGGCCCTCTTCGTGACAACGTTCAGTTCTCTCCTGCAGCACACAGTACCGTGAGAACATCAAGTGCTGCAAAAGTGCTGGACGTTGTGAAGCGCCATAAGTCTGCCCAATTATGGTGTTCTCTTTGGTTGAGTGACTAGCTAGGAGGAACACAATTCTCCATTCCATGCCTCTTTTTTCCTGAGTTGTAGACAAGGTAAGGCCCCCCCACCCCTACATGTTTGCCTTCGGATTGCGGGTCTCACGGTTCCCACCAGGCCCGCCTGTGCCTGTGAAGATCACATTCGGCTGAGGTCGCCTTTGACCAGGTGGGCAAACAAAGATTCGGCGAAAAAGCTCCTAGTAGCGTCCTTGCTCCTAGTAGTGAGGCCAGGAGCCCCTGGTGCCCTTGGCACCTAAACACACATGTTGGGGGCAACATAACCATCGGTAAACCATGGTAAACCAAGTCGGAGTTCCCGAGTATCACCCGGTATCTCATGTCAAGGCGGTTCCTGACATTGATCCTGAAAGCTTCTTTGCAACCTGTGCCGGCTTCTCCTGATGGGGTCTGCAGTTTCCACCCAAAGTTGAGATGACTATATAGATGAGATTGGATGAGTAGTTTAGTAAGTTTAGAAACCCATGCCGCTTGCCCTGCCACCGTCCGTCCCTCGTTCGAGACTTCGGTTGCACCCGGGCCATCGGACCGTGCTGCCGGCTTGCCGGCGGGAGCGCGGACCTGGAAGTCTGGCCTTTGCGCGGCCATCCGGTGACGGCTTCCCAAACGGTCGCCCTTAGTAACAAGAAGCTACTAGGAACAAGTGCATCGCTACTAGTAACAAGTGCCTTACTAGTAGTAACAAGAAGCTATTAGAAACAATTTAATGAAATTCTAATTCCAATGGCAGGGTAATACAAAAACAGGTAAGACATGGTAGGACATGATTGGGTGACAACTGTGACAACTTTTCTTGGGCAAGCTCATCCGCTGTGGTTATGCCGTGCTTCAACAAACTCTGCCCAGCATTTCATGTCAGAAAAGGGAACACATGTCCCTTCCCACACCTGTGCCAGTGACTGAGAGCAGTCTACCTTACAAGCTACAACAGAATTCGACCTACTACAGCTCGTAGATGGCAAGTTAAATAGAAAACGCTCTACAACTTATTTGCAAAACCGGGATTCGCTTTCTATATCATAGTACAGTCGGGGTCACTTCCTCAAGGAGTGCACATCCCAACCTCAATAACCTTTCCCACTTCGCTGTCCTTCCTGGACTCGAGTGTCTTTCGGAATGTCGTACAGTAAATACCATGTGCTGCTTAACATCAGCGATTCCCCCAGTGCTTTTTCACTGTCTTTCCGTTCCGGGTGATTCAGGGGGGTTTTCTGAAAACTCTCCCTCCGGTGACCAAATCCTGGTGATCCTGTTTTACCCTGTGAGACATGCAATGGATCTGCCGCCATCTTCGACGGTGGCAGCTCAACCAACTCCCTCGGCAGCTCGTGTGCCGCCATTGGCGTGTCCTCAGGAGTGTGAAGACGATGCATGGGGCAAGTCAGCATTCGGATCCACCACACTGTTTTTTGCTTAAAACTAAATTCATCTATAGTCTAACTATGCTTAATTCTGGCATGTGTGGTGCATTTTTTGCGAGGTATCTGTGTGTTTATCAATGGTCCACTAGGGCAATTGACAGGTCAGCCAATGTGTTTTCGTGGAGCATAACAACACTCTGCGGATCCATATTCCACTTCCATCTGTGCGTGTATGTCACAAAGTGTCACACATCCGAAGGATTCCAGAGGTGTGTGATGGTCTGTGGCCTAAAAGTTCGATATATTCCGAACCCAAACGGTGAAGGATGGTCATCAGTCAGGTCCCCACAAAGTAATATCTCTAGGTCAGTCAGGAAGGGACGTTCAAAAGAAAGCCTTTGGGTGGTGAAATGGTATGGTGAATGTCTGTGATGGTCATTGACTTACCTGGAGCATTTGGGAGACAGCCCCTGGAAAAGGTTGCTCCCCAAGCCAGCATCCCTGTTCAGCACAACCTATGCAACCCCAACTTCCAAGAGCTGCCACCGACCGAGTCCCGACCGAGTCCCGACCGAGTGCCACCGGGTCGTCCGGCCAGTCACTCCGTCGGTGTTCTCCTCAGGTCACCTCGGACATCTGGACCATGTCCTGGCACGGATCCGGAGCGATCGGACGCGCCGCAGCCGGAGCAAAGGGGGGCATCGCGGCATGAACGGAACAACGAACGCTACTATAGTTACTAGGGTGATCCACATCATGTGTCTTTCTTTTCCCACGGGTTGAGTCGTGAGTCGTGGGTTGACAAGCACTCCAGGATGCCTTTGCGGAAGTGCGAATGCCTTTGGGGAGGCAATTTGAGTGACTCCAGTCATGAACAATTGCAGGAGAAATGATTTTAATGCCAATAAAATGACGGAGGATAAAACAAAAACTCCGGGTAGGAAGGGGGCGCAAGATGTCTTGCCGATTTGTTGCCGGCCTTTTTAGGGTCATTGCAACACTGTTGTACATATATATATATATATTTATAGTAATTATAAACACAGCAACATTAAAAGGCGACTCATTCTATCCGATGCAGAAGAGTGAAGCCGATTCTCTGCCCAGCTCCCCGACCACACCTGTGGAGCCTCTTGCGGATCATCCACTTGATCTGGGCAACGATGGCGAGTAATTGCGAGTTGAAGCCGTTAAAAAACACGTGGTCAAACTGGAATGAACGTGTCAGTCACATCATCACATAGTCTCAAAGGTACCACCGTGTACCGCGGTACGTTCAGTGATCCAACGTGTTGGGCTGTCTCAGTTTGATGTGTCATGATGAGTCCAACGTCACACGGTGTCACCGCCCAGAAGTGCCTGCCAAATGAAGCAAGAAAACATGATGCAAGAGAAATAACCAAACACCCATTTGCCAAAGCCCATCTATGCTGCTTTCGCAATGAGGATGGTGGCTCAAGCCCTGCAATTTGCAAACTGACCAAAGAGAATGGGAGAACTGGTGTCATGTTCGCTTCTTGTGTGTGTGTGTGTGTAGCCAAGAAGAGAACTTTGTTCAATGTGGCAGGAGAACTTCTGCTATTATGAGCACATCCTCCGAGAAACATGGGATGAAACACAATGTAATGTCTTTGTGCTCGAAGGCACTAGAATAGCCTTGGAAGACAGTAGAACTGTTGCGCCCAGTGCATCCAGCTTCACGTTCTTTTGGCAACAAAAAAATAAATACTTCGAAAGGTCGAAGTGTGTGTAATTCCATTGTGGTTCCTTCTCCAATGATGGCCACTTGATGCCACTTGGATCCACCATGAAAGCCAACGGGAATGACTATTTGGAGTATCAGTGGGTGTTGCAAAGCCAAACTCCATCTCAATGCGAGTGAAGCACTGAATCAATTTGGGAAGCAGCAAGCACAGCACACAACACGGATTTGTGAACATCGTGAACGTTTGTAAATTCGTCTAGCTGTAAAACACACATGAAAGTGCTGCTATCACTGAAAGTGCCCCACGCAAGCGCAGAACCACGCGTGCGTCAAGAGGCTCAACTCGATGGTCTTCTGCCGACCCACCAAGCCTTGGGCGTGCGCGAATCGGCGCCCAGGTGATGGTAAGGCACTTGTTACTAGTAGCGATGCACCTGTTCCTAGTAGCTTAATGTGTCTACTAGCTTCTTGTTACTACTAGTAAGGCACTTGTTCCTAGTAGCAATTTTGTAGAGTGATGATTGTTTGAGTTTGCACCTGCTTTGAATCTACAACAGGGACAGCACAAATACACGCAGCCAACCCCTTAGCCATGGTCGTCTCCAAAGAGCAAGCAACCAAACCAAATCCTTGCTTGACATACTTGAAGCTCCAGCACATTTTTGGCACGTGTTATTCCTGGCTGGACATACATAATCTGCTTACAACAGTTCACAACCGTCCAATTCGGCATCGCCATTGGGCTCCCGGCGCTTCCGCATGTCCTTCATGCCCAAGGCTTCGGTCAAGCTGGTACGGCGGTTCTCCAGATGCGTCCTGTGAGGAGAGCCCAGATTTGGCCAGGTGGCCTCTGAAACGAAAAATGCTTTGGATCTTCTGGGATTTGTGTAGTGAGTCCCTTGGAACCTAGACACTTTTGAAACTAGAAACAGGATGCTTTGTCTTTGTTCCAAAGTTCTTCTTTGGAACATCATTTTTAGTATTCAAGGCAACATCTCCAGCATCGCATGGTGAAACTGGAGTTGCTGATCGACCTGAAGAATCGACTCTTCGAGGCTTGAAGATCGAAAGCGTTTTGGCATGTCACAGTCTGGAAAACCTGTGGAACCCATGCCAAAACGAAAGGCAGCCTTTTAAGCAATGTGCGTTGTTCCAGAGTTTTCGCCCAGTGTGTGGATTTCGGCGAGTTTTTGACACACGTTGTTTACTGGGTTTGGCTGTGAGGAATTCCACCTCCTCCACCAGACCACGGTAGGTTCACATTCCTTATACAGGAATCCCTTCATTATCAGCTTGTTTCTGGAGTCGGATCTTGCAGTGTTGCTTCAGATGGTCTAAATCTGCTTTATGTCCAGTCCATGCTCCTTCCGTGTCTCACACACACACACCATGTAGGAATCCATGCACCCAACCCTAAACCCTACAGAGTACCTATACAAATGAGTACACGTACCGCGCTCGACCCCACCAACTGTGTCCTGCCATGGCCAGTCATGGCAAACTTCTCTCCTCAGGCGGTTGCAATAGCGGTCTGCCGTGGCGGGTGGAAATGGAATGCAAACGATCAAGCAAACCAGATCTGAGCGACCAAGCTCGTTGCTTCGCAACCAGCTGATAGAGTTTGCCGTTGTCAATCCATAGTCAGTTATGTAGCCCAAGCCCTTGCTTTGTAAACTCACCAACAGTTGCACACCTACTGAACAAGGATTTTGCTGGGGGTGAAATGTCAGGGTGCAAGCTTCAGGATTTCATATGATTAAAACATGATGCCGCTGCCAAATACTCATTTTACAGGTTATGTTCATATGAACATGAAAACATGCATTAATTATACAATTGTCTATCAATGGGAGGGTCCTACTTTTCTCACCAAACATATTATGTACATACGTAATATCTCTATATATATACATAGCGATGACATCCAACCTACTATCGATGGCCTCCAACACTAGCGATGGCCTCCAACCATATGTATACTAATATCTATATCTATACTGTCTTACAACTACATGTATATACAGTAACAAGAAGCTACTAGTAACAAGTGCATCGCTACTAGTAACAAGTGCCTTACTAGTAACAAGAAGCTAATTAAAAATACGTTTGATTCTTGTTACTAAATGTAGACATTCTGTATACACCACATGTCACCCACTTTCCCATCCTTGGAACTGAATCGACTGCCGAGCATCGGGTGGTGAGCCGCGAACGCGAAGGCTGCCGGGATTCGATCTCAGGGGCCTTTTGCGCAGAAACAAACACGTGAAGGGCCAAAACACTCTGAGGCCAAACCACAAGATAACGAGTACCTTGTTTATCTTATTTATAGTTCTTGATAATCGAGGGGGGACCCCCGTTTTTTTTTCTTTTTTTAATGGGTGGAAGATGGTGGAAGGGATTACTAACCCAAAGTGTCCCAAACGTGCTGGACACCTCGAAAGGTGGACCACTCAGTTTGTGCCCATGTCGCCCTTACCAAACTGGACTTCTGGCTGCCCTTTGATTAGTAGCCGTTGAACATGAAATAAACAATCACTGGCCAATCGTCTATGACAGTCTATGACAGTCTATGATCTATCATCTCACCACCTCTCCTCTCTCAGTTGAAACACATTGCCCAGCTGCCCGACTTCAAACTGCTTCAAGGAACCTGAGAGAGTCCAGAGTTGCCGGTCATCAGCATTGAGCCACGCGTCGTGCCCGACGAGGAGCGCATGCTGGGCGCGCTGGAGACACGGCCCGGTGGCTCCTGAACTGCCGCAGGCGGCTGCTGAAGTGCCAAGTTGAAACGGTGAATCGTGATGAGGCATGGTGAAGTTGGGCCTGGGACTGTTGAGCTCCTAAAGCTGGCTGAAAGATGTTGAAAGGATGGAGGAGTCCTTAGTAACAAGGACGCTATTAGGTGGAGGCCATGGCTACTAGGAGCAAGAAGCTCTGTAAGGAGAATGTTGAACAAGAAGCTACTAGGTGGAGGCCATCACTATTACAGTGGTTTCAGAGTAGATGGCACAGACCCCAAGATGTCCTTTAGATGGGGGTCCATATAAGCAACCTTTTGGGGATTGTGCCATCTACTCTCATCCCACTATAGGTTGGAGGCCATCGCTACTCGTAACAAGAAGCTACTAGAGATGTTGGACATGTTTCAACAAATCCACTCGTCGCAAGCGGAGATCGCCAGGAGTGCAGCAGCTCGCCTTCTTCCGCCGCCGCCGGCGCAGCCCAAAGAGCACCCCGAAGAGGAGCACAACGATGGGAACTGCGCTCGCCTAGGTGCCAGGTATGCTTGGAGTGAAAAGCCATGGCTGTGCTTAGGCTTAGAAAGGTGGTTGAGCCGTTACTAAGAGCAAGTATGATTAAGCATGTATACCTAGCATGTGATATATTGTAGGGCCAACTCCCCCTTATAATAGGATTTCTTCTTGTCAACGAATTGTTTCCCATCAGTTCCTCGCTCCGATCATCAGTTCCGAGGTTGTCGCGCCACAGGCTGGCCAAGTCAAGGTGAACAGCAAAGGATCCTGTGGTCAAGTGCAGCGCGGGGGGGGGGGTAGGAAGCTACTAGGAACAAGGGCATCGCTACTAGTAACAAGTGCCTTACTACTAGGAACAATGTTTGCTACTAGGAACAAGTGCCTGCGGCGATCGGTTCGCCCCGAAGCGAGGTGAAGCGGTGGTGCGCGGCGATCTGACAAATCATCGGGAACAAAACGAACAGTCTGACAGACTATATATATAGAGTTCTAACAAATATGTTCCACTGTTCCACCTTGAGGTAAGCATATATTTACATATGTTTATGGATGATCTATGTATTTGGGGTTCACACGGAGACCAAGGCTTCCCTACAAACATCACCTCGAGAAGGGTCACAATGTTGCAAAATCGGAGTGACTCCAAGCCGCTCAAAAGACTGAAAAATCCTGGTGAGTTGGCAGCGTTCGGTGATTGTGATGTTTCCAACAAACAGTAGGACATGATAGGACTGATTTGAAGGGTTCCATGACGCCTAGGGGCAAGTCTAGAGTCAAGAGGGTTGTTCACGGATGATGTGGCTGTGCAGCAGCCAACAGCTTCTTTATATTTCTTAATCATGAAATATCATGAACATTTCAGAATTCAATTATTAATTATTGATCACTGCGGAGTAAAAATTGGATGTAGAGATTGAACCATGCCGGAAGTCGGGATGCTTCTCGGGATGCTCCTGCTTGGTGTACCAAGGGGCGCCTATCTAAGGTTTAAGCCTTTAAGCTCTTGGACAGTAACAACAGATAACAGTAACTTATACCCCATAGATTCTGGCGGCAAGTTCTTCGTCTTACAATCCGCGGCAATCCGCGGTCTTCGAATGTTGGGGATGGTGTCTGGGAGCGGTGCGGAACTTCCTCAGTCATCCGCAAATCTCTTTTTGTGGGTGTGCACTGACACCAAAGGACCTAAGTCCAAATGAGTCCAGAGTCCAAGAATAATCCAGTTTGCTTGCCCCACACGAGTGGATCATACACCATACCACCATATTCAACTCCATTGAGGTCCACTTCTAGCAAGAAGATACTACTAAGAAGAAGCTACTAGGGGCTCCTGGACTTACTACTAGGAGCAAGGACGCTACTAGGCCTCACTTCTAGGTCATCCAACCTTCCAGTGCCCGTCTGTGCACCGACGGGCCCCCCTTCTTTCATGCGGGGAGCCATGAAGGAGAAGATCGGAGTGCCCATGACCTCACCAATTAGAGCGGTGTCAAAGCACGATGCGAATCATATGATGTCGAATGCATGGGTGTTTGTTGGGGCAGTGCCCATGATCCTTCGTGACCTCGCACAAACTATTAGGTGCACGACTACTACACTCAGTGAACGAAAAAATGTTACCTATAATTAAACCTTTCCTATATAATTGCTTTCTTGAGTCTTGTCATCAAGACAGATTTTTCTTGTGCGCTTAGTATTAGTGCTTCAAGTTTGAACTCTCTAGGGAATCTCGGCCTTGGCTTCTTGACCACCAGTGACTGTCCACCAGTGGCAGACAGTCGCAAACCGCCACCGACGGTCCATCCTCCATCCTCTTCGGACCGACAAGGATCTCTTCGGAGCAAGTGGCTAAGCGCAGCGTCGGCCCTATATCCAAGGCATCTCCCGAAGGTCCTTCCAAACGCCGCACCGAGACGCTGTAGGCACCTGGTGGCGTTTAGGGATGCGTAGGGGTGTGTAGGGCCGCAGGGAGAAAGTCAATGCTTCTTCTCAGGTGATGGTGTATATGATCAGGAGGATGGGCTTTGTCATGAATTTCTTGAGTGGAATTTCAGTGGAGCTCTTGTAGAAAGAAGTTTGCTGCGGGGGTTGCAGGAAAATATCATCAAAAAGGTTGGCTCATCCAAGGTCCAAGGCGGGCTTCAAAGGTTGAGCATATGTGGTGAAGGGTCTTTGAACAAACGGCTTCAGAGAGTCCTAGAATTCTACATAATCATATAGTGTATACTTAGTTGACATGACTCAACAACTCTCTACTGTCTGCGTTGCAATCAGTCTCCAATTTACCGAGTACAAGCAGAACAAAAAAAAAACAATAACGCACACGCACACCGACGCCGTACCAGCCTGACTCTGCGTAGATGCCTTTTTGTCCTTTAGCAACCATGTCCTCCAAAGACCAGCTGCATGGAGGGACACGTGACCATCTGAGACCCCTCCGACGTGTATTATTTTGCTATGTCGTTTCATCATGCCAAAAGAAAGAGTCTGTCATAAGCATGCGATATCCAAGCAATCTCTTTTGCTACAACCTTATATGAGGTAGCCCATAATGAGGCAGGTTCTAGAGCAGTTATTGGAATATCATTTACGTACTTTTTTATGATAAGGATGCGTACCATTGACAACTGCTCCCAAGAGTATTCCTATTGAGAGGCAGAAACACAACAAAAATGGCTGTATCTTAGCCAAACTCTCATGCAAACAATGAACCTGTACTACTCCAAAGCCTTTGATATATATATATATAGATATTCATTAATATATATATATATATTGAATTACATTAAATATATATATATATACATTATTCATAGTCACCTCTACAATCAATGACATAGATTGTCATATACAGTATTCTATTCATACCTGAACATCTTTTGGTGGATACTCCTGGCATCCCTCCGATACGCGCGAGCATGCGGGCCTCAGACGCAGCTTGGGTCCAACTATTTTGGGCATTCCAAACCTGGCGAACACAGGCTGTCAGGCTGTTTTGTTTGCCTTCACAAGAGAAGATAGAAACATATTTAGAAACTGATTTGAGCCCCTGGCAGGACAAAGCACCCTCATGGTGGGCGTATCATGGGATGCAGGTAGCCCTGTCAAGGGTCTTTTGGTTACAAAAGCCCAGCAATTCCTGGCCTAACCAGCATAGACATTGGTTCGAGGAAACTCCAGCGGCAAAAAACAGGTGGTAGGATGTTGCATGGGTTTGGTAAGCGACTCCTGCAAATGCTTTCTCGCGGTGCAAGCAGTTGAGATACACAATGTTGCTGACTCCTAGCAGCCTTGGAATCATTGCGCATGGCCTCTAGTCGCCAGGGTATCAATCAAGCACCTTGGATTGTGAACGATGTCTCACAATGACGAGTCTGCTGTGTATATATATATAATATATCAAATCAAGTTCTTTAGAGATTTTGCGAAGCCTGGAGGAACGACTTTAGCTCCGCACCTGCACCAAGTTCCTGCACCAACAGCAGGCTATCCATGAGTTGTTTTCCCAAAAATTGCTACCGGTTGGGCACGCAGTTTGGACCATCGCAATGGCCCAGTATTGGATTCGATGGTGTCTCGACACCCAACATGCTGGGTTTGCGACTTCAACTCCCATCCACATGCTGATGGTATGTGCCTTCATGTATTTTAAAGGTCCAAAAGGGTCTATTCCCAGGATCTATTCCGTCATCCTCTTGATTGCGTGGTAGGCATCCTGTCATTTCTTCAAACAAGATGGGCTAAATCCCCTAAGTACTTGTAGAACGAAATTGCTAAGAGTATGTCAAGTAAACTGCAGAATGGCCTTTGGATTCTGAGATCCACTCAAAACCGATGCAGGACCGACATCTGTGGCACCGCCTTGTTCACACGCAGGTGGCCGGTCTCTTCATCGATGAACACCCCGGAGGCCTCGATGAACAAGCCCGGAGGCCCAGACCGACAGTCTGGGCTCCGTCTACAAGTGGTCACGTTCGGGGATGTTGGTCAAAAACGACGTATTCTTGAAATGTTGCCCTTTGTTGCCCTGTGGGTTGTTATCAGAAAAATGACAGCCAGCTAGTTGCAACTGAAGGGACCTGCACGTTGGCCTGGGTTGGATGGGCTTGGTTCGGAACTGTTGATTTGGCACTGTCTTTATGTGGCCGATGGCATTCAAGAAAAGTACAGTCGATTGCTTGCCAACCCAAGCATCCCAAAGCACTTTGCATGCAGATTTTTCGTTCGTTTCGCATTGTTTCCTATTTCTCATTCAAAAGATCTGATCCTCTCACACCGGTGCAATATACAGTGTGTGGGACCATCCGAGAATTGCAGTTGGCATTGTATATATACCTACTATACCTACTGATTCCATGCTACAGCACGGATGGCGCCAAACGACCGTTGGACCCATCCGCGACATGGGTGACCTATGAAGCACCCCCCAAACACCAAACCGAAAGGGACTAAACTCTACAGTCGTATAACATCGTATAACAACCAAAGCCAAGTCCAGTGTGCAAGGCGAACAAAAGGCAAAAACGCGGAACCACGGCGTGAATTCGCGTTCGGTTCGTCCCTCGCCATGTTCTCCGCCGCCAGGACGTCGCCGCTGCTGGTGCTGACGATGGCTTCTCCCAGGCTGATGGAGGAAGCGATGGCCACCACTTCCTGCGGCCGAAGGTCGGTGGGTGTGGCCACTTGGAGGTGTATGCGATCGTTGCAAAAACACGTTCCACCGAACAAACGATTTAGTGTCTACGGTATATGATATTCCTTTCTTGAACGATTCGCATGCCTTTGTTTTTGCAAAATACAAGACTTTCCATTCCACCAAGGCAAGGGAGTTCGGGATCTGCTGAGATCGAACAGGTGTGGAATCTACTCTCCTTCGCTTCGGGGGTGGTTGATGGAGCCAGGCCTCTGTGTGGTTGTCGCTTGATGGATTTTGCAGATTTGGCCGTTACTACTCGTATCTTCGTCAAAAGATTAACATACAAAGCACATACAAGCTATACACTAAGCTACACATATTATAGTTCTGCATATAAATGGTATATTATTGGCAGTGGAGAGTTGAAGAAAATACCCTAGACGTCTGCAACCAACATAACATAACCAAAAACTGAGGGGAAGAGATGGATTTAGCATGATTTAGCAAGCTTCTACATGAATCGATTGGATGAACTCCTTTTGCACCAGATGCATCCAAAGAGCTGGACGACATCTCCGTTGTCATCCGCAGTCCAGTCTTCGTGGGGGGGGGGGCAATATGCTGGCTAGAAGAATGCATGCGCAATGAAGTATAAGTATGGACCAGTGATAGGCATGGATCAGGAAAATGCTACTTACGGTGCATCCAAAACCCAATGTTCCATTCATATGGTGTTCCAGCAACTATCGCAATGTGGAACAATGGATCCCAGAATCGCAACCCTTTGAGTGAGTCTTCCACTACCTCGGTGAGTTTCCTCCATTCTCCGACGGTATTTCCCCGATGAGCAAAAAGCCGCTGGTCATCCCACGACCAACTCCGTCCTGAAAGATCTCCGCAGACCTCAATTCTGAAGGTGCAATCAACAATCAAAAACATCTTTGTTTGACTCGTGCACGCAAATACCAAATTGAACAGGCAGCAGTTTAGTGAATCTCGGAATGACAACGGATTAGAGGCACTCCCTACTACACATGGACAGTTCATTTTGCCATATCAAACTAGTCAATCTCTTTCTGGTTCAACACAAGGCCCCACTCAACAGTGATCTGGTTGACTTATAGTGCAGGCATGCAAGTGTGGTGCATTGCCAGATATGACTTGAGCTCTGCACCTTCCACAAGTTCCCCAAAGCATTGCTGTGTGATCCACCCCAACCCAGTTACCCAGAAGCTCGCACCAAGTGGCACGACCACGCGCACCAAAACGTTCGTCAAGCGGTCCGACCTCGGTCGTTGCGGGCGGATTCCCATTGAACCGCCAGCGGTTCTCCGGTGTTCCCTCGCCGCGCCTGTTGAGGCACGGTGGAAATGTCTGAGCCTCACGTCTGGAGCCCATAACAGCATCTGCCCGCTTCCAAAAATAGAATAGTTTCTTTCTTGTGCGCCCGAATCAAACGTGGTAGTCAAGCCATGGGACCATGTTCTACTTGCCCCGCTGAATCACAATGTTACATGTTTGTTTTTAAAGTCCCACTCAGTGCTCCTCGGCTCCTTTGGCGTTCAATCACACCAAGGTCTCAAGGCACCACGAGGCAAAAGAACTAATTCGGTGACTCGACGTGATACCGCATGACACTGAATCCTTCGAAGCTTCACTTGATTTCGTGGACCTTTGTTGCTCGCTTTGTGAGGCGATGGTGGCAATGTCTAAGACCTGGAACGCACAGATCCTGACATCATTGAAGGCATCAAAAGCATTCCAAGTCGCGCTATAAGGGCCCACAAAAGTTTGATCTCCTTGTATACATAACTTAAGAACCTGTCGAGGCATGTTGGCTATTGGCAACTGGTGAGAAGTTGTGGAGCCCCTATGGTTCTTGAAAATCCCCACTAATTAGATTAGAATGAGATTCCTGCAGCCCGAAAGCACTTAATTACACACGTTCCCTCGACATCTTCCCAACCGGCTGCCGCTCAAACTCCAGTGACCGGAGAGGATTTTTGTCCCGCCCAGTAAACAGCTTTCCGCCGAGCTCAGGTGCGTGTCTTTCCGCCCGCCCAACTTTTGCGAAATACTTTTTGTTAGAAATTGAGAAGCTCAGCTCCTAGTGCTGAGCGCTTTATAGAGCTTTGGGCAAACATTATGCACCTCCTCTCAGCAGTTTTCACAGCCCCGCAAAAACCATCAAAACCCAATGGCAACCACCACAAGTAGCACTTGCCGAGGACGCCGAGGCACACGACCGAGGGGGCGCTCATGTTCTTGATGACCGCTTTGGGGCCGCCTCACGCCGGTCGGTGCGTGGGCCGCATTGGCGGCGAGGATCCTGCCCCCCCGAGTTGTCTATTCCCAGCATCCAAAGAATGCTTAACACAAGAAAAGCATGTGAAAAAAACCCTTTCAAGTTCTCAATGTCCAAGAATGGTGTCTTTGCAACTGGCTAGGTTAACATGCCAAGAATATGTATTCAATCCAAAAGTCGAAGCCCTTCCCTAAGTGAGGACTTACACCGGCATCTGTAAAATTTGCCTACTGACTGGGGTTTGAGTATAATATGATAAGTTCCCAGTAAATAACTTGTTTCTGAGGTCTCACTGTTCATTCATGGGAGTTTGGCACTCACACGATCTGGACGCCTTCAAAAGATCATCGCTTATCGCTTAAAACATGTCCTTTTCCTCTTGATCTCATATCAACGTGGCTCAGCATGGGACTGGCCTGCCAGAGGCAACACTACTCGACAAGAGTTCCTTGCTATTTCAGTCAACAAATGTCATGTGTTGTTGTTTATGGTCGTAATGAATTCTGGGTAGAACATTGACTTGCAAAAGAGAGGTTTATGTTCCCTGCATGAAGTGTTAGGCAGTGTCACAATAAAGCTCAAAACAAAGGAATTGTCCAAGCCATGTTCATCGATCTTTGTAAGCCCATGGTTTTGGCACCATGGGCCATGGCTAGTATGAGACTGCACAAAGTTGGCTCAATTCCTGGTAGTCTGACTGGTAGTGCCCTACTGTTTAGGGATATACAAAGGTTTCGCCATGGTTCATAGCAACCCTGTCTGAAGTGGCATCCGGGGGTGCGCCATCTAATTTGATGTATATATCATATATCATCTATATCCCCACTTGTCAATGCAGAATCCTCCGCAGAATTACTCTTCTTTGGTGAGTTGAAAAAAGCCCCTGGCCCACTCCAGGCAAGAATTTGGAGGGGATCCTAATTCAATCTCCATTCCCTTTTTGCCACAACCTGTCCAAAGGTGCATCACCCGCCCTGCAGTTGTCCCGCCTGTGCTGCTGGCACGCTTCACCTGACTACGCTGGTCGAATCGCGATAACAAGCTCAAACAGAACGAACTCTGGTCCTTCGATGAAGTCCTACCCATGTCTATTCTTCCAGATGATGAATACTACACCTGGATCTCAAACAAACAAGCAAATTAAGTGTTTGAGTAGTTGTGTTTGTCACATCGAACTTCCCGCCCCGGACGTGTGACAAGATCTCCGGTCCGAGGCCCCCTGCAAACATGAAGGCCGGCTTCCAGCAAATCAAAGGACAAACGGTGAGATCTTTCTCCACCTCAAGCTCAACCGGTTGGAGAGGCAGTTCAACTGGTTAGAAGACGGTTTATCCCCAGTTGAAGGCAAAGTACCCCAAACAACCCAAACCAGGGGTAAAGCCTCCTCCGGAAAACAGAAGTGGACTACCCAAGATCCCTGGCTGAGATGTGGGAAGCATGATTCTCTCCCTTCCGCTGTCCCAATCACTCAGGATCCCAAATAGTGCAGGTCACTCAGCAGGAGACCGTGAGACGATGATTATTCTTGGACCTTATGGGGGGAGACATCTGGGAGCGTATGGGGTATTCACCTCATGGAAAGAGTATGGGCCAATGGAGTAGGGAGTAGGTTGCCACGGATCTTGCGTTCTTTGATTTTGCGCAGCTTGCGATTTCGCAGAACACCTACTGATTGGTGCGCTTGAGCCTGGTTTGCCACAACAGCAAATCGCACAGGAAACTAAGGTTGAGGATGTTCACCTCACAGAACATAGATTAGCAACTGCTCCCAAAACAAGGACTTGATTCGATGTAGGAACTACTACTAACTACTTCCGGATCAACCACTTGCCTGGCTCGGTTCCTCACGTGTTCACTTGTCTTAATCACCAAGTCGCTCGGATGAAGAGTGGGCCCGACCAGAACTGCTCGGGGGGCACGTAGGTCCAAGCCTTGTCGATGCCATAGCCGTCCTTGTACCAATCGTCCTGGCAGGCTTCTAATGCACACCGGCCGTGGCCGCAGTAGGGTAAGCGGAGTAGAAAAGTATGGTCGGTACAATCAAGGTGGCTGCTTCTGGCCTTTTGGTGGGCCATGGTGGGCCTTTTTGGCAGGGAAACTCCTTTTTGGGGGGTCCCACTACCGAATTGATTGACATCATTGAGTATGTCGGATATATATCGTCCCTAGAATCGTCGGCCACCTTTCCGTTCTGCAGACATATCAGCCTCCCATGATTCTCCTTCAAGAAAGTCACGGCTTTGCACAGCGGCTCTACGCTAGAGAGCGCCAGGCTCTGAAATGTCACACACCTCGAGGCTTCACTAGAGTGATAGCCGGACTGGTTTGTAGTGATACTGTCTCTTCGGAACCGTGTGGAGCATTTTGTCTGCATATACCCAAGTCGACACCAGAAAACGGCACATAGAAAACGGTGCCTCCACGACACTCCAAGTCTGCTTAACTCTCTTGCCAAAACCTCCATGGGCTTCTCCACATCTGACATCACCACGCCCTTTTGAAGAGCAAGCATGGCAAACAGAATGGACAAGGCGCTGTTTGGTGCATCTCCGTGCAAAGCAGAAACACAAACATCGACAGCTTTTTAACATTTTAGGGTGGCTGTTCTCACTCCGACGAATCCACCCTGCATTTCCTCCAGCCTTTGAAACCCTAGCACGGGTCTGAAAAAAAGGGTCAGTGAATCCCGGTCGGCCGGTCAACAGGTCCTCTTGCAGTGAGTTGTAAGTTCTCTCCGGCCTATCATACTATTGGCCGTGTTTTCTTGAGGTTCTTCTATCATTTAAGCATTCTCATGATTTCTATACGCAAAGGCTGCTATGATGTCCAAAGACGGCAAATCCACTGCTGGGCCGATGCTAGCAACCGCACACGAAAACCAGTCCTATCTGCGGCTGGACAACCCACTTTCTCATGACTTCATAGACGGCTCCTGGTGGTCCAGCTCCCATGTGTTTGGTTGTCAGGTTTTGCGGCCCCATGAACCATCCATGAAGCCTCGTTCTTCTCACCCCGGTTCTGAAAACTGCTTCAATACGGGACGATGAGTGAATCCCAATCCCAAACTCATCATTCTCTTCACCAACGAAACACCCGTCATTGGAGCTCCGACCCGTGTCGAACACAGCGACGTCCCGCGCTCCGTGCGGGCAGACAGCGCCGCGGCGCAGCCACGGCGGCCGGCCACCTGGTGACGACGTGGCACCGAGCTTCTTGTAGCTTCTTGTTACTAGAAGCCAGGAGCCCCTAGTAGCGTCCTTGCTCCCAGTAGTAAGGCCAGAAGCGCCTAGTAGCTTCTTGTTACTAGTAATGCGAGGAGCTACTAGTAGCTTCCATGCTACTAGTAGCGATGCCGCGATGCCAGGAGCTACTAGTAGGAGCGGGGCTGATTTGTTGGAACTCGAGGTGGGACCAAACACTTAGCGAACGTCGGCTCAGCATCTAAACGTCGGCGTTCTCAGCACATACAAGTTCTGTGTATGGTCAGTTGTTCAAAAGTGGTACCAGTACTACTTGTAGTTGGGTGGTGAATCCTTCCTCGTTGTCTTCCACATATATGTTTGGCCGCCACTCTGGAGCAAAAGGGTATACAGCATCCATGTAATCAGCAAAGTTTGTCTCACTAGGATAGACAGTTCTGATAGCATTTCGTGGGTTGTAGTGGAGCCCACACACGGATCTGACCAAACAGTTCACTGTTCCATATACAGTAAACTGAATCACTGAAGACAAAAGCAAACTATCCAATGTCCAAAGTTTCACTAACTTAACTAAGTGGGCCGAGCTAAGTGGTACCTGGGAGCTGTTTGGGGCAGCATGATGCACCTGTATGTGATTGTATTTTTTGCACCAAAGGTGCTTTGGCAAAAGTTGGCCCCAAATGGGCATCACCGTATCCCATCAGGACTAGATTGGAAATCCCATCAGGACTAGTTTGGAAAAAAGACAACCCAGGGGACCGTAGCTTTTGAAGTTCCCATGTATGAGGCGTCTCCCATGGTTGAGCCGCAAGTAAGTCCAAGCTTGCTCAGCATCCAACCAATCAACAACGCGGCAAGGTGTCTAACAAAGGGAAGACTGTGTCACAGCGTCACGCAAGACAGCAGGACCCATAGACTGAGACAGGATGAGCTCTGAGACGTAATAGTTATCGCTGTCGAAGTGGCTTCACTACCTTCCAAAATGATCCTTCCAGCCAACATCAGCTCCCAGTCGGCGCGGGAAGGGCAGTGTGCAACCGCCCAAAGCAGTTCCGCAGCCTGTTTGGTGAGAGCCAGTTGCAACGCCAATGTTGGTCGTCCCTCAGCCCTAAGCCTACTGAGCCCTGATGCCATGGCTTGCTACAACCTCTGGCTCGGTGGAGCTCATGGATGTGACCTTTTCCTTCTTGCTGAACGAATTGAAAGTAGGCCTTGGGACCTGAGACCCACAAGGACCCTGGTGCAACCAGGACTGGACATCAGCGTTGGCAAAGATCCATCACTGCCAACGCCCAATGATTTGCCTTCTATGCTGTGCTTAAGTGTGGTGTAAATATGCCACCAACCGGTTCCACAGAAGTTCCACACAGCATTCGATTGACCATTTGAGCCAGGCTGTCAGCTGGGTAACCAAGCACATTTCTGTCTTTGCATGATATAAGGGGCCATAAGCCTGGCTAGTGCCAAGCATTATGGCGCCATTGCTCTGCAGCGGCCTCACTTGTGTATTGTGAAAAAGGTGGTGAGCCTGTCTCAGCCCAGGTCAAGCGAATGAAACTGTAAAGCTTATGCATGGCTGGAGCATTATATACATTTATATACTTCACCATCGTTGTTGTCATCCTCGCCTGGCTGCTCCAAGGAAGTATCTGGCAAAGGCTCCCCTACCACTTCCTGCTTCCTTGCCCTCAAACACCAATTGTACAGTCTTGTTCTCCAAGCAGCCCGCAAAGAACTGTCTTCAAAACTCCCATTGTAAAAAAAATAGATATTATGATATTTGATATGAACTATTTGTACTTTGTAGCTGTTGAATGCTATAGCCTTTAGGGTGAGTCTCCAGCTCTGTATCTAGTATTATCCAGCATAAGGTGTCCGTTCTTTCACAACTACTGTCCGAGCTACGGCACGACCGATTACTCTCAGTTCGGCCTTGGAGGGAAGGGCCATGAAGCGTCTCAGAAGGGTCGTGTTGTGATACACATTACATTTACAAATACATCGAGATGAAACATGTTTGGAGATATGTTTGATGATGTTTTGAGCAAACACCCTCCCATCAACTATGTACACATCCAAAACACGTAGTAAAAAGGATGTTCATGATTGTTGATGGAAGGGTATTCTCATGAAAACACAGAAAGCCATAAGCCATCATAGGCCAAATAGGACCCACTGGGAACAC
This sequence comes from Durusdinium trenchii, assembly GCA_963970005.1. Classification (NCBI taxonomy): domain Eukaryota; class Dinophyceae; order Suessiales; family Symbiodiniaceae; genus Durusdinium; species Durusdinium trenchii. The sequence continues at coordinate 744,695 of CAXAMN010023128.1, read as the reverse complement.
TGGGTGTTCCTGTGTTTTGTGTTCTTTCAGGGGAAACATCACCGGAGCCGACGAATCTCAAATTCGTTGCGCCGTTCCAAAAGCACATGAATAAACAAAATTTGAGCTCCAGGGATGTTTGATGATGTTGTTTTGTAGATCAAGAATGATCAAGAAAACAATCCAAGTTGATTGGCACCAATCAACTTCTTTCTTCTGATGGTCTAAGACCTATCAATATCATCCTGTCTGGTATTGACCTAATGCAACATCTCGCACACGTGCATCATCCGTGCTTCCTCTTGTTTCCTGTCCCCCATTGAACTCAACACCACACTGGCCCCGCCCGCTCGCAGTCGTCGCGGTCAGTCAACAGCTTCACCTGCCGTGATTGGAGGATGGAGCGCCAGCAAGTTCCAACAAATGAGCCAAATGGGTGGTTCATCTAAGATCACTTTCTGAAGATCTAAGTTCCTTAACACCAAAACTACAAGGCTTTTTCCGAGTCACATCCATTCTACTGTCACATCCATTTATCTTCTTCGTTCAGCTTCTGATGCTTGCTGGCTGTCCATGTTGGGCACTCGGAAATCACGTGTTGTTGGGTATCAAAGGGAACTAACTCCCATGAAGCCCATATTGACATATGTTCACTTGTGTACTAGTAAGGCACTTGTTACTAGAAGCGATGCACTTGTTACTACTAGCTTCTTGTTACTACTATATGTTCACTTGTGTACTCATTTGACATGCTCAAACTGCTCCAAAGCTAGAGACAACCAACCGCTTATCCACCAGCTACAGAGGTGGACAATGGCCACTTAGAAAACAATCTTCGTCCAGGAGGGTCCCACTTCCCTGTTTGTTGGGCAGAAGGCACAAGGTAAGGTAAAACCATGTAAAATCCCAACTTCAAACCCTGACCACATACTCTGTAGCATTCAGTCTGCTTCTTGTTTTGCATACACTGAACATGTGAAAAATTGATCTGAAACCTGCTCGAAAGAATCACATGTTTTCCACATCAAGCGGTTCAACATCACCAATCAACTCCACTTTACCCCTATACCTCACCCCGTTGCACTCCACTCTGCTCGTTTGGGCGCCGCGCGCGCCGCGCCTCGTGCCCGACGCGTTTCAACAACACCGAGCCCGGGGAGATCCCTGTGTACACGTCGGGCGGCTCGGCGATCTCCACCTGTGACGAGGAGTCAGCACCCGACGGAACGGAGCGGAGGCGTGAGTCTGCACCTGTTCTGGCCGTCGAGTCTGTGGACTTCTGTAAGGAAAAAGTGTTTATCTCAATAACTATAATCCGAAACGACAGGAGCATGGAGATGTGGTCATAAATCATCACACTAAAATCCTGCTTTTGGTCATGCGTCATGAGTAATGCTCGATTTATCTCGATGTTCTGTGTACTCGAGGCCGACAGCACATAGAAAACATGTAACATGAAGAGTCATATATGGTATGTTCACTAGAGACCTGGAATATAAAGCTTATCTAAAGTCACAAGGGCCAACTAACAACAAAACTTGTTCTGTGTCGTTCTGGACCGCACACATGCTGGGCCCTTTTGGGAACCCGGTAGAAACATCTGTTGGGTCCCATGCGAGTGTCCCAACCGGACATGAGGATTGGACGGGTGCTGGACGAACGTGAACTTTGGGCAAATCAGTTTGCCCCATCATTTTACAGGGTGTAATATAAGCCTATGAGAAACATCAACAGGATTTCAAGGGCTATCACTTTGTACAAGTGCCGTTGTTGTCCATCACGTTCGAAACATCTGGCAAACATAAATGTCTGGCTGGCCCGGCCCCAGAAGCTATGTTCTTTCTCGTTTCTCTCCCCCCCTCTCTCTCTCTCTCTCCCTCTCTCCCTCTCTGATTTGAATCCATGCCACCTCCTTGAATGGCAGGTACATATCCGTCACGGGACCCAAGTGTGGAATCTCTAGACCGGGGCAGAGAGTTTTCAAGCAAGGAATCCTTGTCCATCAATTACGCAAGGTGGCTTACCAGGTTCTGCCCTGGAAAACATTTGACAACACTTCACATTGTTTCTATGACTTGGACTGCCACTGCTTTCCCTGATCCACCAGATTGATTGGTTTCTACGACATCCAAGTGTATAATTCTCCTCGACTTCTATCACTTAATATCACTTAATATCACTTGATACTTGTCGCTGCTTGCCTTCTCCACCGTGTTACCCGACATGAATGTTCATCCCTTTCTATCGCCATCTCCGGCATGGCTTTCGTCGTGCCTCACGAGACGCGGCTTTCGGCATGTGTTGGCTTGGCTCCTAGTAGCGTCCGATCGCTCCTAGTTGTACGGCCAGGAGCCCCGTTCGTAGCGATGCCCTTTTGTGCCTCCTCGAGGATCTTCCGGGTGTCGAAGTGCGGCCGCAAGATTCGCAGCAGTGTCCCGTAGTCCGAGAGGTTCCGCAGCACGCCGCCCGCCAGCGAGGCCTCCGGGCTCCGGTTCGGTCGCACGGTGTTTTATAGTTTCGACGGGGGGAAAGCTGAGGGTCACCTGCGGATCGACGTGGAATGTTGATGAATTTTGTGTCTTAGAAGTTTAGAAGTTCTAAGACATGAATTCCAGTGGCTTGAAACATTCTACGATTAATTCCAGGTCCACGTATATGGTTGGAAACTACTTATTAAGCAACGTGGTAAATGGATGCACCTCGGCTCCTCGCAAAGGTGACCTGGCAAACATGTATTGCAGCCATTCGGTAAGGGGCACTAGATGACAATAGTCTTCCAATTGTTCCAACCTTCCACATCAACATGGTCACTTGCTTGCAAGGATCCTGACTGAAACGGAAACCAACGAACAACCCCGAACCAGCAGAAATCAGCCGGTGACATAATTATTGTATATACCGTACACCCTGCATTTTTTGGGACCATTCTTGGAGTTGAATTGTTAGGGTCCAACCCTGTCGGTTCCGAGTGCTTCCATGTCTTGCTTCTCCCTAAGAACGTCTACAGCTCGCCAACAAAAACACCCAAGACTCGGGTTCACATGGGTTCATCAAGACGCACGGTGGCCTGCACAGCATCCACTGCGGCCACTGTGGGCAGCAAGAGATCCGCGGCCATCAGCTGGGCATGAGCTAAAGCCTCGTGTCTGGCAGGAGTGTCCTGCTTGGATGCCAAAATCGGTTTCAGCAAGTGAAGAATATGGAAAGCCCGAAGAGCCTGCTCCGGCAGTTTGCAGTAGCCCGGAAAGGGTTCAGGCTTGCATTGCAATATACACACACTACTATATCGTGACTGTATACAACTATCAAACATGTATAAACATGTTGTTGATGATAAGTCCAAGAACCAATTCAATAGAAGCATGGTCAAACCTTTCAAGCAATTCCAGGATGGTAGATATAGATGCCCACCCCACTTTCGGAAAGTAATCTGTGTCAGCCTAAGTGGGGTGGGAGAGACTGAAGCGTCGAAGCCACGAGGACATCTGGGACGGAGCCACTTGTGATTGTAGCGAACCACTCAAAAAAACAAACTTGTCATTAGCAAACAACGTCAGTGATCGTTGGTAGCAAACAAACCAAAACAAATAATAAAACACGTGCCAACTGCCTTTGTATCTACAATGTGTGTCCCATTGTCTGCACTGTCAAGGGGCTGATTCCTCCGCCAATTGATAGGCTTTCAGCACTTCCTGGTGCCGCGTCTCGCCCGTCATGGTGCTTGCATCCATCCGAACAGCAAACGGTCGGGGTAGAACAATATAACACTTTGGAGGATGCAGGATGCAGGACAGGCTGTGGTTCGTTCATCCAAACTCTGGGATCCACAGCATCTGATTCAACTGGCTTTCGGATGGCTCTGCGGTGAAAAATCCATCAGGGTTCATGCATATAGTATATAGACTGGAAGATCCAGTCCCATCAGCAAACCATCAGCAAGCCTTACAGTTCTCAGGAATTTCTGACGTCCTAAGCTTTCTGCCAGAAGTACTAGCACCTGTGACCCGTGGGAATGCAAAACGAGTCAATTCCCAAAACAACAAAGGGGGTAACCTTAGTGCCTTAGTGGAACATTCGGCATTAGAATATCGTGGGTGAACATGTCTTCTGGCAAACCCATGTTCCTCACACGCATCCCACGATGAAATCCACACATCAGAAGCATCATTATGCCATCGTTTCTATCTCCATTGAGAGAGAACAGTTGAATAGATTCGATGGGGATGTGATGGGATGTGTGTTCCCATGCTGTGCGACTGCATGAGAAACCGTTGTCACCACAGTCACATCCAAGGCCTCGGACGCACGATGTCTCAGGCCGTCCGAGTAGCTCACACGACTCATGGGTGACTGACTTACCCATTGGGTGCTCAGAGGATTCACAACCCCTGGTTTAGCATGAACATCAACCCCTGGTTTCTGAATGTTGCTGAGGTAGTTAAACCATGTTAAGCCCATCAAACCCACCGCATCCCACCCCAAGCACCTTCTCAGGAGGTATTTGGTGAGCCCTAGGAATGAATCATGAAGCTGCGCCCCGCGACGGCTCCCGGGCCTGGCTAACTCCCTGGTCTACAGCTCCCATCTCTCACCTTCTCCGCTCCTGAAAGCGGTAGATGTAGACCATTCCAAAGAGCACCTCACGCTGGACTAGTTGTCCACCCACGCTCACTGAAGTGAACCCCATAGTATACCATCCATCGTCACATATGGTCACCCTGTTACAGTACCCGTGTGTCCAGCGCACCGTACCAAGTGATGTAGACAAATGATGTCAAACGAGGTTTTGTTTTGATCGGATTGATCTATTATGATCATCTATTGAATGTTTCAACACCGGCCAAAGTAATGCCTAGACTGTATGTAGTACATGTACTGATGGTGTGGAGTTATGGATTGATTCATGTACAGCCGATTTCCTTTAGGCACTATGATCCAATGACACCCGTAATTTGCGGGATGGAGACAAACATGAACAACTCTGAACTTATGTCAAGCTTTTGGGGTGGCTGGGCCAAAATGAATTCCAGATCCACTCAACACAATCTTCTATAGTTTTGCCCTGTTCTGACCTGGCTCGCCCTTTCGGATTGCTGTCAAAAGCTGGACAAATCACCGAACAAAGGGCACCGCAGGATTCACCGACTGGCTATGACCGAAGTGGCACACTGGCTTCCCCCGACCTCTTCGGTGCCGGTGCCCTCACCTCTTCGGTGCCCGCAGTGAGGGCACCGACAAAACCCAGCTAAACTCTGACTTTTCCCATGACATCCAGCATGATCTGGCTGCCTCCATGTCCTGCGAAAATACGTGAACAAACAGTTACACATAGTGGGAATGACCAGCTAACATGTCATATCCAACTTCCATGTCCAGCCTTGCAGCCCCTTCCCGCCGAAGGCACGCCACAGGCGGCAGCAGTCCAAAGGCCGGCGAAGACGCTCACGGGGATCACCCCACTGCGGTTCAGGTCCCAATGACCTCGCCCAATTCGAAGAGACGCGGACCCGCTCGCGGCGCGGAAGCGGTGCGCATCTTCGCAAGAGGTCGAGATGACGAAACAAGGAACCGTTGGAGAAACCAGATCACTTAGATCGGACTGATTGGATGTTTGCCTTATATCACTGACATGGGCCTGAGCGGCCTGAGGCCCTGCGAAGACAATGTTTACAGTTTGCATGACTCGTACAACTTAAAGCGAGGCCCCAGTAGCAAATGGGTCCAGGCAATCGGGGTCTTGTGATCTTCTCTGGTCGCAAGGCTGATCTGTGAATCTTCGCTGTTCCAGCTACAGGCTACAATGTCCCCGAGTCAAGAGAAGGAACATCCTTGGACCCCTTTGAATCCCTTGATCTACAAACCTCCTTTGAATCCTTTGAGTCCTTGGAAGCCTGGGGGACCCCTTTGAATCAGTATGCAGGACAAGCAAAGGAATCTTGAGCCACCATCTGATACCGCTTCGGGATGCTGTGGCACGGTCTTGCCCTTGCCAGTCGCCACATAAATCCACCCGGTCTGAGTGATGACTCTGCCACACCAGTGTGCCATTGCCAGTGGAGTCCGGGAGGACCAACTCACCCAAATCCCATCTCCAACCACCACACCCTTCAGGCGAAGATCGTCTCACACGACACGCCCCACCCCGGCCACCCACCTGGCTCCGGTTCCACGAAGTCCACCGGCTCAAAGGTGTCGTCCTCCTGGAGACGACACCAGACCAAACGGCGCCGAACCAGTCTGCGGTCGAACCCAAAGCGGTGGATTGGTGGTTCTCAGACAGTTCTGACAGGCTTCACATGGGTGGTCACAATAGCTGGTGAAGTCTTAGAAGATGGCACTGAAGCCTCAAGCATCCGGTGCCCGCTGAAGCCAATGAAGCATGAAAAAAGCCTGTGGTCCACTGGGTCTTCATGTCTTGCTTATTCCACACCTCCCCAAGCGGCACGGGGGGCTCCTGATTGACCAAGGATCGGTTGCTCCTCCCCTTCGACAAGCTGCTCTTAAGCGGCCCTGACAACGCGCTGAACATGTGCGTGTCGTGCAGTCGAGTAGTGGGAGTGGAATTGGAGTGGACAGTACAAAGAGGTCACATCAATCAAAGGCGTTGGAACTATACAAACCACCCCAAAGGCGCCAAAGGTCACTATCCATGCAGCTGTTGGACTGTCCATGGGACCCTTTTGGGAAACAAAGAACTTGTTGAGCATGAAAGGAGAGCAGGGGTTCCTTTATGCCAACATCGGCCCACTGCCAGGAACTCAAAAACCTACAGATGGTGTATGGCCTCCCAAAAGGCAGCCGCAGGCCGCAGGAAACATAGATGCTCTGTAGGTCCCCAGCTGCTAAGCCCAGCATCAGTGGAAGATAGTGGAAGTAATGGATGCCAGTCGCTGACCAGCAACTCTTCCACACCGACTCTTCCACTGACTCTGAACAGCGGGAAAACGATACAGCAGAAAAGCCACAGTTACCCAGTTCCACTCACCCACCTCGTGTGTCTTTCGCCTACTCAAAACTACTTGAGAGAGGAGGGGGTGAACGAAAGGTAGCAGGCAATCACAAGTAACCCTGGTAGAAGTCCACGACGGCGTGAACCGGCGCAGGGGGGATTTGAATCAACTCTTACAGGACCAAATTCAATGCACAATCCCAACTCCTGATTGTAATACATTTTTGCTAAAGCAAGGAGAACTCAGGTAGCTCAAGCTACCTTTCGTGATTACAGGCGTCCCCAAGAAGTGAATTGGTTTGCAGAGCCACCATGGCTTTAAACATGCCGAGGACCTCATCTCACAACCATGCTTCACCAGCCCCAGCAGCAGTTTGCACTGTTCTTCACCCCGGAAAAAAGAAAAACACACATCCGTGAAATCATCCGAATCCAACCATCAGATTCACAATCAACTAGCTGTCTCTCAGCTCGAAGCCGGAGTCGTCTGTGGCGAAGCGCAAGGCCTTCGGAGTCGTAGCCGAAGGTGCTGGGCGGCCCCGGGGAGCTTCGCTCGCTGCTGATCCCGAAGCCCGCCGCACGCTGGAGGCCCTGCGGATGGACGCGGTGGAGAGGTAGCAGAAGTGGTTGGTGGAGGGCGGCTCTGCATATACTTACATGCACAGTTCACTGGGAAATTTTGAGGTGGGATGTGAAATTTACAATTAAAGGCTACTTAAACAGTTCAACATGTCTTGGACTTGAGGATGACTGAACCTCTAGTCAAGTCACTGCACTATCTCAAGCCCTTTTTGGACTCCGACTGGTCCGGACTATGACGACCACGGAGAAAGGCCCATTTGAAGCCTCAGAAGGGATTGACACCCTGCACATTTCACCAATGTTCGCTACTAGGAACAAGTGCATCGCTACCTTACTACTAGGAACAAGAAGCTATTAGAAACAATAATTAATTCTGAAAGAACAATTTTTGTTTCTACTAACATCCCAGTCATCTCATGGAAGAGATCCCAGCCGATCCGAGCCGGCGCGGTCCGCCGCCGCGGAAGGACCTGCGAGGAGGCGCTGCCGGGGGGGAAGAAGCTCACCGCGGAGACCCCCGCCAGGGGCAAATCCTCGGTACGGTGTGGTCTTCGTCACGTGACGAAGCCTGTGCGCGTCTCTCGATTGGGGTGCCACGGCGCCTGGCCGCCTGGCACAGCGTTCCACAGAAGTTCAGTTTTCTGCTGACGAACTCTGGATGAAACTAGGGTCATCGGTCATCTCCGGGCAAAGCACTTGCAATTCTGCAAAGTCGCTGAACACCATGAGTTAGGGGGATCCCTTCTGAGACACTCCAGCTTGCGCAGTCTCAGTCCAGGAGAGGAAAGGGGATGTTCCAAGGAAGAACCACACAAACACCGTACTTTATTTTTTTCAAAGACCAACCTTTTGACCATGCACATCTCAAAAGCCTGTCGAAATAGGTGATTTTATGTGGTTTTTGCAGTTTCCATGCTGGTCCTGGTGTGGGGTTTTGATGGATTCGGGCTGATGGCCAGCTTCACCGGGCGAATGTGGCAAAACCGTGGGCCGGGAGGGCTGTGAAAGGGGCGGATGGGTGAAGGGAACCCATGACTTCAATGACTTCCAGCTTCACACTTTCAGTGGAGTATGTGTTCCGTCTATGATAGCATTTATATATAATATGCTTTGATTAATATACATTATAAATTAATATCTTCAAGAATATTGCATGCTGTTTTTCCCAGATAGCGAAGCTATGGGGTTCAAATAGCAATGAGTTGCCCGTGCGCGCTTTCGAGACAGGTTGCGGATGCCGGTGCTGGTGCTGGGTGCCGGGTGCCGGTGCTGGTGCTGTGAGCTGGCTGTGCACGTCGTGGAGACAAGGTGCTGGCTGTGCGCGTGGTGGAGAAAGGGTGCCGGTGCTGGGTGCTGGCAGTGCGCGTGGTGGAGACTGGCTGCCAGCGCTGGGCGCTGGCTGTGGATGTGGTGGAGACCCCGTGCTAGTGCTGGGCGCTGGGTACCGGTGCTGGGCGCTGGTGCTGGGTGCCGTGAGCTGGCGTGCCGGTGCTTGGTGCTGGTGCCCGCTTCTGACAGTGAAGTGATAACAACCGCCTCTTTGACAGTGAAGGGTGACAAAACGCCGTTTGTAGCAGTGAAGGGCGACCAACCGCCGCTTCTGACAATGAAGTGCCAGCAGTCATGGGCCGCATGAACTTATGCACACAACATCATACGGTGTTGTCGCTTGGGCGTTCTTTGTCTATCAGCACTGTGGGGTATTTACACTCGACTCTTCAAGTTCTGTTCTGGCCGACAGCTGTGTCAAGGGCTGTACTGTTTGCGCGCATACGCGCACATGTTGTATGCGCAACATCAGGCTCTCAACCGACCATTGTTTCAGCATGTTTCAGCATGCTACACACACAATAATAGTCGTGCTGGATACTGCTTGGCCTTGGGCGAGTGAAGCCTAAGGGCTTTGCCGTTTGTGCGCATACTTTTTTGCGCATAAACTTATACGCGCAAGATCATACGGCCTTATCGTTCTACAGATCGTTGCTTCAAGCACGCTACAAAGTCAATAGTGGCGCTGGATACTGCTTGGCCTTGGGCCAATGACACTTACGGGCTTTGCTGTTTGCGCGCATACTTGTGTGCGCATAAACTTATACGCGCAAGATTATACGTGGTTTTTCCCCAATAGGGATAGCTATGGTGCTCTTGCATAAGAATGAGCTCGCCGCGCGCGCTTTCAAAAGGGTGTCGGGCGGCGGCGCTGGTCGGGTGCTGGCGCCGCTGCCGGTGTTGTCAGCTGGCAAAGCGCACCGGTGCTGGTGTCAGCTGGTTGTGCGCGCTGTGGAGGTGCCGTAAGCTGGCTGTGCAGGCAGCGTACATTCTTGTTCCAGCCAGTCGCATGTCAACAGGTCGTGGGATTCTGCCTAGCTATCTGGGTCTATGCTGGTGTATTTTTCTTGAACGATCTCATGGGATGGGTGTGGATCAGCTCCACTGCTATCTGCCAAATGATTTCCTTGCAGCAAGAAATCACAAATGTTCTTGCGAGGGTTATGGGCTTTCGTGGCTTTAAAGAACCTAGGTGAAAGGCGTCTGTCAGTCATTCATGAAATATGATAGAATCCGACCAAGTTTCTGAAAGGGGACATAAGGGGACACTTGAACGCTAAACAACAACTTTCACGACGAGTTGTGCTGACAAGCCATTCCGATGATGGGCTAAGTCGCAAGACTATGAGTGTTCTTATGGAGCCAACCTCTCAGCTTTCATAGCCAATCTCTCTGAGAGAAATCTGTTGACAGCACTGCCGAGCGACACTTTCACTCTCTTCTCTGGCAGAGGAATCTTCCTTGTTCTTCGACCGCGTGCGCCGGCGACTGTCCTGACAACGTAGCGGGTATCACTGGTCAGTAGACGGAACTTGGTTCGATGGGCCAAGCAAATGCTTGGAATAATAACTAAAGGGGTCCAAACCTGCTTGGGAAAATGCAATCTGGGCCACAAAGCAATGCATCTCTTCTCAACCAACACAAACACAGAAACATATCTACCCGACGAAGGACCAACCCACGCACTCCAGACTGGAATGTTAACCTTCACTGCATTGACACCCCCATCTGATCGATGAATCTTACAGTCCCATACCACGCCTCCCTGCTAGCGAGGTTGGAGCCTTCCTGCCAATGCTTGGCTGACTGGTCGCTGGGGAGACATGCGAAGGCAACGCATGCATTGAGTCTGGTGTGTCAGGGAGTTTCATGGATTTGGCCTTTGCAAATATGTCTGGGGGCTGGATTAAAGACCCTGCCGTTCGGCCAAGTGGGCTGGATCACACATTTTGGTGTCTTGCAAGTGGAACGCATGGATTTCACGCTGTGGGAGAAGCGTCGTACATGTTGATACAGGTACTCGCAGGTACTTCATAGAAGTACTTCTCAATACTTCCCAATACACTCCACATTGCATCATGGGACAAGTGAGCATTGCTCAGAGTCGGAAAAGGCATGCTGAGTCTGCAAAGTGATCTCCCATGTCAGCTGGACGGGGGGTCGAAGTGTTCATGCTGCCGGGTCGGAGTCATTCCTCTATATGCCATAAATCAATGGTAACAAGCTGCCGTGCCAAAACCGCCGACTGGTGGATGGTCTCAAAATGAGAACGCAACCTTTGGTATCCGCGAAGGGGATCCTTTTTTCTATCCATGATCAACATCCCATAGAAGAGATCTCGTGCAAACGTCCAAATGTTGAATTGGTTTGCCCTTCTCAAGCTTCCTTTATTGTCTGGCTCTATGTCTCGGAATTCACAAATCCCTACACTTCATCTGTCTTTAATCATGTCTTTGCCTCGGCTAAAGCCCCATCATATAGACATTTAAATAAACCACGTGGGCTCAATCCAGAGCGCTTTGCCGGCTCTTCTTTCGCCGGCGAATCTGCCAGACTCGCCACGTACCACGCGTGCGACCGACGTCGCGTGGGACTCGCCTCGGAGGCACCCAAGGTGGACTTGGTGCGTCGCTGCCGTGAGGTGTTTGAACCAGAACCCTGGCGTGCGGTGCGGTGCCGCAGTGAAGGCGTCGCAGCGGGGAGAAAGCAGTCTGAATCCGCACCCGCAGGTGTGCCAGATGAGCCACTCTAAAAACCTGGAGTCACTCCCTATGTCGCATCACTTCCTTGCGCGAAGCCTTACGCGCTGCTTACGCGGCCCTCACTTGCTTACGCAGAGCAAACTTCCGAAATGCTTACGCGAAATGCTTACGCAATCTTGAGCAACCCAGGGTTTTGCTTACGCGGAATTCGATATGACAAGGTCCTTACTTAAGATGTAAAGGCAGGTTTTTAGAGCGGCTCAGATGCTTTGGAAGAGTTGCTTCTAGGCCAGTGCTGGGCTGTATATTATGACCTATATTGACCTGTCATATCACCTGTATGGATACGTCCCAACTTGGAACTTGATCTTGTTGCTCCTTCTAGGTTTTGGGTTTCGCACCTGAGGAACCCCCAACAACCATGCCCTCTTGTCAGGTGCGATCGATCCTGCGCTCGAAAAAGCGCCCAGACCGGGTCTGGGCTTCGACCAATTCGGTGCCTGACCTTGAGAGGTCACTTTGAGTCACTTGGAAGCTGTGTTTTCCATGACGGAAACAAAGCGCAGTCAGGCAGCAAAACTGATTGGCTTTCTCTACAATATGGACCATTCTGATGCCTTTGACTTGCCAGTGGTTCATTTGAGTGAACAAATGAAAACCTGTCCACCGGCCTGAACAAATCATTGTATGATAGACTCTGAAAAACAACCCCCTCTGAAAACAGTTTTTCCTCTTAGCCTCATCTGCAGAGAACAAAACAATCTTGAAAGCTGTTGGAAACCTCTGATCATCCAGCCCTTCAGTGGGACTGATAATGTTTTCCGTGGGTGGTACATTCTACCTTCTCAAGAGCTGTTGGACCCATGCACTTGATGACATTCTTTACCACCTTGGAATCGATCAATATCGTACTCCAATCGTACTGGATCCACATCGATACGGCAGGAATTTGTCCATCCAAGTGTTTGAACAGATTGAACCTTCGCCGACCTTCACGTCATCGGCACATCTCGTGCCTCTTCGCTCTCGCCGTTGCTTCTCTGGGGCACCACAGTCGGCATGGTCCTTGTAGCCACACGGACTCCGTTGGGTTCAACGAAGTCAAGGTCGCAGGGATAGGATTGGAGAGGGTTTTCCAGTCCACTGAGTGATTTCCAATCACTTATAAGTTGAGTATCTAAGCCATGGTGCGGTTATTGGATTTCCAATCACTCAAATCTGCACCTCGAGACGCAAATACCTTGAGCCCATAAGGATGATCCCAAGACTTTGCAAGCGATGTCACAGGCGAGCGAGATGGCCCGCGGGGAGGCTTCACTGATGGTTCTCTTCCTCTTTTACTATACTGCCACGGAGGTCGTTGCTTTCACACACAGCAGAATGTTCAGACATAAAATCATGGATGTTGTGATAGGGTCGAGCATCGGCAAGAGATGTCAAATCCAAAGGAAGGAACCCATCTGTTGGCTCCAGTCCTCCGGGAAGACCAGCACGGCCGGGCCCCGCGGTCGCTAGCCGAGTTTCTTCATGATGCAAACTCTGAGCCACAAATACCATCGGGTTTGGCCAGGCAGTTTAGGGCCAGCGAGGCCAACATGTCCCGGCTGACCAGTCCGGCGGACATGGCCCTCGTTGTTCGCAGTATCCAAGCCCCACGAAGTAACACCGATGAAGGCACTTCGATTCCTCACGAACTGATCAAATCAGAGTTTGTGGCACAACGATACCCTACCTATTCATCTTTCCAATGTCCATCTCCATCCATCTGAACTCGTGGCACACTGAACTGAACACACACACGTATACATATATATATATATATGGATATCGCTTTTCTGATCCACAGGATGTTCATCGATTTGACTCAGGTGTTCAACGTTTCTCAACCGGGGGCCTTTCCTTATATATATATGGAACCACAATGCTTCGTTTAATCAAAATTCCTTTGTTTCCTTCAGCAGTAGCTGCCAAATGATTCCTTTTTTCCCAGGGAGGCAGCCTAGAACTTCAACAATAACTTTGATCGTGTGGCAATCCGTGGCTCATGAAGAGTCCGAAATGCTACTCTGTGGGTGCTTTGGCTGTAAAGGTGTTTCCAGCGCAAAGCATTGCAAAGCGCTGTGTGAAGCCGGGGCAGGTTTGGAACACGGGCAGGTTTGGAACAGCCGTTTGAAGCTTGGATATGCTGCATGATCTGCTTGGATGCGGCTTCCACATCCGCATCTTGAAGCATCATCTGTCCATCTGTTTATCAAGTTCTACACACCGTTGTCCGTTATTTGCAGCAAAATACAGATCTCGCGATACTTGGAGCAGTCTCCGGACCTCGTTGCAGATTCACCAACACCCCTGCGTCCAACCCCTTTTGGATAAAACCCTGTTCGCAGCACCCAGTAGATCCCAGTTGCCCTTCCGTAAGAACGAAGATCGGATAGATGCTTTTGCTTTTGGGCCACCCTTGGTCTATGTTGAGCGTTTGGCAGAACGGATTGCTTGCTATATTATAGTCGGAGACAAGTCCTGACAAATCTGGTGAAGTAGACAAACTCAAGCAACCATAGCACCTGACAGGTCTGGTGCCAAACACCCGTGTTCTCATTCGTTGCTTGCTATCGTGTCTGAAAAGAACCCAATATGTTCCCAACACCTCACGCTTCGAGTCGTTTGTTCGCCCCTGTCTCCTTTGCTTTACGACCCTCTGCTGGGCCACACAGTCTCTCCCTCGGCTGCCCAGCGAGGTGGAGGCGGGGGGCGCCCTGTCACGGCGGTCGTTCGGAGGGCACCCTCAAGGATCAATGTGGGAATCACGAGTTGTCGAATCACTAGCATACTGTACCGTACTCTGTTTGAAATGCACCCCATTGTTCTTCCTGATTCGCCCGTTCAGCACCACACTTTGGCCAACAAATATGTGTTCCTACCCATCGTGTTCACACCGCCAGGTTCTTCTGCGCCAATTTCCCGCCTCTCTGGCAAAGTGCGGGAGGTCTTTAAAACCCGCGCAGAGTTCATGCCACTTCCAGCCATCACCTCGCCTGAAGCCGTCGAATCTTCGTCCTCGACCCTGAGCAAACATTCCTTTTGAGGGGGGTACTCCAAACAGCCAAACGCCTATCAAAGAAAAATGGACAAACAGCATACATGCAGTATTCCAAAAATGTTCTAACACAGGCCCCACGTAATTGGTGCCATGGTGTCTTTTAATTTCTTGCTTTCCATCTAATGAATCTAAGTCTTCTAACATTGGTGGTTGGCATTCATTGGAAAATCTGAGTGCTGAGTCCTGACACATTTAATTTGACTCTAGGTTGGCAGGCGGCAGTGGACGCATGATCCGATTCCGAAATCTTGAAGAAAACAAGGAAATTGCTGCAACTTGACCTCAAGACTATGTTCTTTCTCGCTGTTTGAGCTTGACACTTAAGGTCTGACTCACGAAGCCGAACAGTGTGGGCTTCATCACGACTTGGGCTGCAGTCCAACCGTGATCTGGTTGAGTTCTACAAGGTATGTAGGACATGAGGTGCATAATTCCGCCATGTTTTTTGGCATTCTTGGCATTCCGTGTTGAATTCAAACACTCATGTTTGGCAGTGCCAGTCGCCGCCTCGAAAGATACGTTCCTCACGCATCCGTGCCCGTCCCTACGTGTGTGTTCCGCTCATACGATGCCCGGGCCCGTCTGTTTTCGCCGTTTGTGACGTGTTCGGTTGGACCGGACTGCATTGAAGCGCCCAGCAAGGTTTTGGAGAGGGTTTTCACAGGTCAAGAGAGACCCATGGAACTATGTTGAAGGACTTATATGTCAGTCTGTATATCTCAAAGCACGACCCCATCTAAAAATTACTGTGTCAATGGTATGCGTTAAACAAGTGATACCAAACACATACCCACTCATACAAACTCGTTACTCATACAAACTATACCCAGCTGCTTACTGAACTGGTTACCCAACTCTACCAGGCATCGGTCTGTCTGTTGTCTTTGAACGATCCACATCCACTCTCTCTGCATCATCCGCTTAGACGCAGACCTGGCGGAACTTCGAGGGGCACTTCCTCCTGACGAAGGTGCGATTGGATGCCAAAGCATTGAGGCAAAGCAATGGCGAACAAATGGTTCAAAATGATTGGATGAGACTTGGGCACAGACTTCACTAGGAAATTCATGGTTCTTATAATTTGATGCTTTCAATGCAAAGGATGTAAAATTGGCAAACAAGGCATGAAATCCTGTGCCACCTTGAAGCGGTGATTTGGAGGCTGCAGTCAAATACATCCCGAACTTGTTGGCTCACTTACGGTCATAACATATTTTTTTTACTAACTAATTCTAAAGCACAATCCTCATATGTTAAGTTTCCCTAAAAATCTAGGAACCAAATCATTAGTGCGAGCTATCCTGCATCTTGTCAGTAGTAGCTACTTAGTCCATCCCCCCCCGCGCGCGGGGGGGAGGGAGGAGCGGGCTTAAAAAATACAACAACACTCCAAAATTCACTCTTGCACAATGACTTCACCAAAAGCTTCTTTCCATTCTTTGCACCTTTTGAACTTCGTGTATTTGTTGGGGAAAACGGCGTTCATCGGCTCCTCCGGCGGTTCCTCGTCGAACTCGCTGCCGTGCACGCCGTCGGACCTCGCTGGGCATTCAGACCAAGCGAGTTCGACAAGAAGGACGAGTGATGATTTGAGCGGGGTGGGCTTTGATCACCTGTTTTCCTATGGTTTTTCTGGGGAGCTCTGGGGAGAAAAGGGGATGCTTTTCATGCTTTTCACTCAACTAGCTCGCATGTGGCATCTTCACCTTGTGCAGTCCTTGACTTCTGAATGGTTCAAGAGATGAAAGGCTGTCTGTTGGGCTTGTGCTCTCATGTATATCAAGCCAAAAAAACTTGCGTCAAAAGAGCTTGAGGAGCATACTCATGGTTGGGCCTTGCTTCTTGGAAGTTTACTCCCCTTACAACATGCAAATACACAGCACCTATTCTTCCCCCGCACTCCTGTTGCCTGGTTTTTACTCTCTGTCTCGGATCCCCATACACCTCCAAGTCCCAACTTCGGGCAAAATCGCAAATGCCGGAGCTGAACGCTCTTGCGAAGATATGCACCGGTCGCATCCCACACCCCACCGGACGGCACAAAGCTGTAGCATCCTTGTGGTCATCTACCTTTAACTACTGTGGGCCACACTCACAAATGTTCCAACAGTTGATCGAAGATACAAACAAATATATCTGGAATTATCTGGATATATCCGGCAAATGTCTCAACAAACCGGACAGGGGTGATTCACTAAACAAACGCCCATGCCTTCGGCTCCACCCTGGGTTATCTTTAACACCCTATGATCATTTCCTATATTTCCAGATGTCCGACAACTTTGGCAAAGGATATATTAATTACTGTAATTTCATATATTATGAACATTTATGAACTGTTTCAACCAATCATGTGGCTAGTGGCTATGTAGCGTTGTTCACGTCATTCTTATCCCTTCTACACATCCCACAGCCAAGTCCCCAGCTCCCACTTGCCATAAGCATCCCAATCCTGCCAAAGCCACGTTGTTGTTGTTGATGATGAACAAAGTTGTTTCTTCAGTAGGGTTCTGTGAGGATCTATGGGTACATGGCACAAGGATCTGATGGCCTAGTGACTAGTGGGGATGACCTAGGTAGCTCATTTTCTTGCTTTTCTGCAGTCGGCTGCAACGTCAGCAAATGTTAGTATTAATATAAGGCTCGCCCCCGCTCCTTTTGACAATGAAACGCACGGTTGTCCAACAGAACCCCCTTGTTGAAGTTGGACGGGGAATTCACAATCTCCTGTTGACAGGTGTTGCCCCGTGAAAGCACCAACCTTAATTGTTCCTGTCCTGGTTTTCGCTGTGAAACCGCTTAGCCAGCTGATGCAATAAGACAGGACAAACAAGGAACGAAACAAACAGAAAAACCTTGTGGGTGCTGGTGAAGGGGAAAACCAGGTGAAAGGGAAACAGCCAAACAAAGCCAAACATCATTTTCACACCTGGGGCACCTCGCCAAGTTTGGTTTGCCAATGCGTTGCGCTTGTTTGGGACCCGATCTGAGAAGATGACTCGACAACCGAAGGTTCCCCTAAGGAGAGGACTTGAAGTACTGCTTCGAAAAAAGACTTTGCGACTGAAACGGCCAGTCGGCTCGGAGCCGATCTATGACAACGGCTGATCGACTGAACTGTGAGCCTGTGAGCTAAGAGAAGTCTCAACTGATCAAACCCAGACCTCTGTCAGCTGTAATTCAGTACTATTCTGAAGACTTCTCTTGGAGGCCTGTGCCCGTTGTAGAGCAACCGGGGCCGATCGACGATGTTGCCAACTTATGGCATGCACCCGATAGTAACTGGGAATGGGAGAGTTCGAGTCAGAGGAGCTTTTGAATGTCGTGGTACGCGAGAACCTAAGTAGGTGGCCTTGTTGAACGAGGATGGAACCACCGTCGATCACACGACCGAGACGGCATGAACTGCTTGAACATGAGAACCCAGAAAGATACAAACATGAATCCGCTTGCTATATACCAAATGTCACCCAACGTCTCCCACCGATGTCTCGTCTTTCATTGCTGAAATCCCAACTCAATCATACTCGATCGGGCTAGCGGCTAGACATGACGGGTCCAGGTTGCCCAAAAGGTCTGCAGTTCGGCACCATACGTGTGGGCTCTGGTCAGCCTGGACCTTTCAATACCTTGGTCATATATTATATATATATATATCTGATCTGTTTCCAAAGTCATACGCAAGTTGATACGCCAGTGGTCCCCCTGTTGATACGCAAGTTGAGCCTTTCATGATTCCTTACCCCCCGGTGGGACCTCTCACCGAACGGAGACACGAACGCTGTCGCCACGGCCCGGCGACCCCGAAAGCCGCGCGCTCGAACGCTCGGTGACCGCCTGCCCTTCCTCCGAGTGTGAGCCCGAAGCTTCGCCTCGGTTCAGATCCATAGACTCGAAAGGACAAGCAATGGCCTCCAACCAAAGAGCGATGGCCTCCAACCTATAAGAGCCATGGTATAGCTACAGTATGTGTGTATGTGCACTATGGACGGGCCCTGTAGTTGATGTGAATGGCAGTTGTTTGGCTTATCTTCCTAAACACATCCTGACAGTGGATCCCAGCCAAACAGCTTTCAGCGGCATCATAAGCACTCCATCAATGAATCCCTTGCCAAGATGTATGAAAAATCTTCAAGATGATGATTAAACACGGAGCCATCCATTGCCATCCTCCCACATCTCCTCGGTCCAAAGGTGCGACAAAGGGATACGACCCCCCGTGGGTGACTGGAGGGCGTTCAAAAACGACCCCCCGTCCTGAGCGGTTTTGGGGGAATCCAATTACCAAACTCCTGGTGCTTTCCGGCAGGATAGAACCTATTCCGACTCCTCTTGGATGCATAGAACATGAAATTCCGGAAGTCTCACGTCGACTAACGATCTAGGACTCTTCGAAGCAAACACCTTCAGGTTTACCAACAGTTTAAGTCTACTTCCCTTCGACCGACTTCTACCACGAAGTGTGGAGAGGTTCCTATTTCGACAAACCCATGGGTGTGGGTCAAAAGCGACCAATCCAATAACAAAATCCAAAGCAACATGGTCGGTTGAGAAATGGCAACTTTATGGACGCATTGTGAACCGGTCAGTATCGGTCTCCTCAGAACCGGGTTTCAGAGGTTCCTTGTGGCAACGGCAATCTTCCGTAGACACTCCAGACTCCAGACTCCAGTCACTGTAACCAGTTTGCAGCCTCACCGGTCACCTCGTCACCACAGCGCTGGACGGACGATGCATACAATATATCTTGCACTCCACATCTTTGGGAACATTCACTGTCTGACACAACTTGAACATCTGCCGAGCGAACCTCTACGTACCGTTCAGAACGGCACCTCTCCTTACGCTCTCTCCTTACGCTCTCCAAGATCGTCACCAACACAGTCGCTGACGCCACCATCCCATGTCCAAGGGGCTCATCGAGCGGTGCGAGGCCTGTCAGTCCAAAGGCCCCGACATGCCCATTTGGACGGTGATGGTGAAATACATGTGGTGAATCGAAACACTGTCATCTACATGGAACGTCTCGGTAAATGATGGTAAATGTATGTTTTGTTTCACTTGACTGTTAACTTAACTTATACAACTAGCAGGAAGTATACGTAGGTCAAATTATCTGTGTGAGAATGCGATGTCACGATGTTAAACATGGCTCTGTTGCATTTGCCTTTGTCAAAAGTCCACTTTGAGGAAACACAAATAAACAACACACACCACAAACCAAAGTTACGATCCAGTCAGCATCCATTCCATGTTTATCAATGGTTTGGGAACACAAATGCGCATCATCAACACATGTCTGTCACATGTCCATTTGACAGTACAACTCTGTCCATGATTCAACTGGCTGAACTCGGTATCTTCGAACCAAAGTTGTTCAATGAAATTGGTGTAAACCTGGATCAATGGGCTGTTGCTGTTGTGGGCCAGTTGCAGGTGCATGTTGCAGGTGCACCTGCGAATTGTCATATGTCTCTGCAGTTGTTGTTTAAAATCAAATCCAACCACCAATTGCCTGCCAGATCCTGCCAGCATGATCCCAGTGATCACCTGGTTGCATTTCCAACATGTGTGCTCGGTCTACCACCATCCGCACCATCCGGCACGCCTCGCGAAGCCTGGCTCCATGGTGTGTCTAATGCGGATGCGTCAGCCGTCTCAACCATCCGATGCAACAAAGCCCTGGAATTGTCTGAGTTATAGGGTTTCAATATGAGATCCCCGTGCAACACCGCCGTGCGCAAGAAATACACATGACTAACTACTGTGTATTTATTTGTCAATCCATCACTTTCCATGTGTTTCAACAGGCCAGGTTGACAGGTCCTTCTGTCCGTCCGGTTTCTTCTTCCAGCCCTGCAAGGTGTCCTCAGAAGCAACAGCTCGCCAAAACGCGTCCAGCACAAGAGGCCCGAACAACCCGCCACTCCATCGCACGCGCTGTTTCAGCAGGTGGGCGGAAACGATCCGGCGGCACTATTGAATCAGGTCTGCAATTAAACGGCCGTTATATGGGCGGGGCAGTTTTTGTTAACCCGCCATACGCACGTTCCTGTGTGGAGACATACGCCTCCCAATTCGAATGAGTTTCAACCAACACATCCAAGGTGTGATGCAGGACATGTGCAACCATAGTGTGAGGGACACGCACCACTATAGCAGAGCATCAGCCAATCGCCCACACGGCCAGGTTGCCGTCTTTGGCACTTCTGGGATCATGCACTCGTCTGCAACACACGCACGACATCATTGTGGCCATCGACTGCTTTGAGGACTGACTATCACCCACTCTTCACTCGCACTGCAAGCAAGTATAGGCCGTGGGCTTTGACAAAGGTGCTGCAGGTGCGACAAAATGCGACAGTCACACAGGCGGCCTAAAGGAAAAGCCTGCTCACCACTGTACCGTTATAGGATGTTATAGGCTGCAAGTGGCAGCATGACCACTGCTCCGCGGGAAAGCTCGACCCGGAAAGTATCCATGCGTCCTTCCTATAATTTCTAAAAAGGAAGTTGGCAAACAATATACTGCAATAACACAAATAAGTAATGCCCTATTCTGGATTCGACTGCAAATAGTTCCTTACTTCCCGGCACCTTATGGTCCTCATATCATATCTCCTCATGAAAGCTTGCCATGTAGCCGCAAGGCAGCAAGTGCGCAAAACCAGTTGAAAGAATCAAGCAATCAAAAGTCAGTAAAGGCAAGATTTCAGAGTGTGCCCCGGGCGGGTGGAACAGTTCCAGTTCCAGTTCCAGTTCCACGTCGTCCAACACGGGAGACTGGGGAGGGGGGAGGGAAGTTCCAGTTCCAGTTCCAGTTCCACGTCGTCCAACACGGGAGACTGGGGAGGGGGGGGGGGAGTTCCAGTTCCAGTTCCAGTTCCAGCGGGGTACACTATGCAAGATTTGAAGTTAGTGCCGAAGGACGCTTGACTCGCATCCCGTTCCCGTAAGCTTGGTGGTGGGTATAAGTGAGGAAAAGGCCATGTAGTTCATGTCCCGGCTGACAGGCTTCAAGTTTTTGTGCACTTCTTCGGCCTGTAGCAGTTGGATGAACCATGCATGAGAGTTGTTCCATGGGTGTGTCATCTAATTATCTAATTGGTGTGATTGCTTTTCCTCAATGCAACCTTTGAGCAAAAACACTCTTCGCAACTGATTCGCCACCTCCGAGGAAAAACCATCACACCCTTCGGCAACCGCCCTTCGGGAGCTGGAAGACTCGGACAGATCTTCAGTGTGAAGACTCCGAGCCCTGGGGGACAGCGAAGTGAAACGAATACAGGTGGATCCCATGTTGACAGTGTTTTTGACGAACACTGTGGTTCTCGGTTGATTTGGATGTCAGCTTGAATGGGCATCACTCGATCGCAGCAACAGTTCACCCGCCTTCCCGCGACATGTGAGAGAAAGTCAAAGTTGGTCTTTGAACTCTCTCAGTATAATGTAGCTTCATCTCTGGGTATAGTATCATAGTACTCTTCCGCGCTTTTCGTAAATGACCAACCGGTCCCCGGTAACAAAGGAAAAACTCCACAATGGGTCGTCTCGGAAATCCGGGAAGCCCGGGGAAAAGGATGCTCCAACGTATGGTCCCAATAAGGCACTTGTTCCAAGTAGCATATTGATTCTAATTCAAACATTCTTGTTACTAGTAGCTTCTTGTTACTACTAGTAAGGCACTTGTTACTAGTAGCGATGCACTTGTTCCTAGTCCAGAAGAGTGGCCAAGGGAAGGAAGAAGAGCTGGCACCGTGGACCTGCCGCCGGCTCAGGTTTCGACACGCACGTCGAGACGGTGGATTCCCCAAGGATCGAGATGGACTGCTTGGACTGCTCGCTCAAGCCCTGGTTTGTAGAAGAAGGCTGTGTATCCCAGATTCATGTTCAAGAATCTTTTGGGGGGGTTGTCAATGAAGATGGAGATACCATTCTACAATGTGAACACAGGATTAAGGACACTCCCTATTTAGTTTGGCCCAAGTTCCTCCAAAACTAAGCACATCTCAAAACACTGCCAACTTGCCCAATTTGGGTAGAGTACTGTACCGGAGAAGAAACACTCCGAGCTTGGCCGATTGGTGTCCTGTCTTTCCACTTGATGTGAAAAAATTCACCAATCTCTCATCCTCGCTCGTAGGTCATGCCTTTGGCTGTTTGACCTCACCAAAACCACCAAGAATCCCAAAACCAACCCAAAGAGAGTATTTAGACACCTAGCCAATATATCTAAAAAAAAACTGCTGTTTTATAAGTTCATCCCCTAAGAAGCTCTTCTTCATTCCAAAACATTGATTTGGCAATTTGGCAAAACCAAATCAAACAAATTGGGGTAGTTCCACAATTGATGGATTCCCAAACAATTGGCCTTCTATAGGGGAGAGATCCCTTGTTCACATTACATTGAACACATCGAGAAATTGCACATTGTGCGAAGAGTTCAACTCTCGCTACAGCGTTTCACCTGTTCACAGCGTACGCGTCACTCCCCGTCCACACGGTCCACACGCCTTTGTCCACGGTCTTCTCCGGCTTCTTGCGGGGCGTCCTCTTGGCTTGTGCCTGGGCATGAGACTGGCTGTGACTGCCAGGTTCTGGCGTGTCACACAGCCCAAGAGGTGAAATATCGGGCAAGGACTAAACCTGCAGGTCCACGAACAGCCCGATATTTGATTTCCTACTACTACAAACATCTACTTTTGGATGAGTCCACAAACATCTACTTTTGATTCTCTAGCCACAGCCACTATGGCGAAATGCAATGCCCCCATCTGCACTCATGTTCACATGGTTTGAGGGAAATGGCACCGTCTGGAACATTGTCTTCCAAAATTGTGTTTGACGTCCATGCTTGTAACATGGGGTGATATGGGGTGACACATGCAAACATCATGTTTGTCTACTATCATGTTCAATCAGTGATGTACAAGTTGCAATAGGTAATATTAATATTAAATAAGCCTTCTTCAATCATTCACCAGCTCCGTCCGAAAAGCTCCGTCCCGCTGCGTTGGTGTCGTTCGATCGCCGTGCCTTGGGGCCGTTCGCCTTCGGGCCATCTTGGGCGGCGCCCTCTGCCTCGTGCGGTGCGAAGCGGTGCAGATGGGGGTGAAGCGCTGGATCTGCGGAGATCTGCGCTGGATCTGAAGGTTCTTTTTTTTGTTTGGGGGGGGAGGGGGTGGTATTTGCTCCAAAGAATCAGTTGGTGGAATCTGTATGTCAATGTGAGGAAGAATGCTCGGCAAACCGAGAGCAACCTAGAGCTAGAACATGCTAGAACGATAATTAACATGATTGCTAATGACTGTCTGATATGTCCTCCTTTCATTCATGTTGCTCAAATACCGGATGCTCAACGATTCTGAATCTGACCCCCCAAATTGTCACCGGAACCTCCATGCTGCTGGGTGCTTATTGACCGCGGGGGAAATGAGCGAAGAGTCTCAGAGTTCCGCCTCCTTCTCTGCTGCATCCTGGTCAGAAGCCTTGCTGCCTGACGGCGAAGGTTTGGATTCTCTGGAGTCTGCCTGCGATCTTTCTGGTCTGAGGTACTTGGTTGTGATAAGGTCGATCTGGGTTCCTTTTCAAAGGAAGCAATGTTGCATGGAAATTGGACAATTCACCAGGTGGGTGGACGGCTGCTATGCCGCTTGCTCGGTTTACCAGCTGCTTTTTTGCCACCTTCGAGAAGGTAGTTCCACCCTTCGATTTCCCCATCTATATAATCTACAGTATTCTACAGTATTTCATTAGGTCAAAGCTCGATCAGCACCCTGCAAATTTGCAGAAAAATCTTTCCACTACCAAACAGTCAAACGGTCCAAAGAGCCAATTTGTTGAGCCCAAAGGCCACTCAAATCACATCTTCCAGCTGCACACCTCTCCGAGCTGCACACATCCAGCGAAGAAGAAGTTGACCCAAAGAAGCAAAGTTTAAGAAAAAACTATTCAATTGACCACACCAACACGCGATCCAATGTTCGCCTCTCACGCCCTTGACCAAAACTTGACTCTTCTATTTCTTAGACTCACTTGTTGACTTAACCTACATATATATATAATAAGTGAATTTAGGTGACCTCTCTACGAGTATACAGACTTCGCTGCTTCGATCACAGATCGTCCCCGCACCTGTGGGCGATTCCGCACGGGCCTCGAGTGGTGTGGCGACCCCAAAGGGAACCGGATGTCTGAACCATCTAAAACCCCGATCCACAAGCCCTAGTCTTTGATGGTTTGAGGTGGGGTGCACCCCCCCAGTTGAAATGCCATGGATCCAACAGTGAACTTTAGACCTTGAGGGACTGACCCATGAGTCCCTTAGGTCGGGACCGGTCGAGCTCGTCCAGCCTGTTCAGCTTGCCATTTGGCTGTCTGGGTGGAGAGTAAAGCAGGGATACCAAAACTATTTTAACAAATAAACATGTCATGGTATCATGTATATAATTGTATGATATTGTATGTGTAGTATAGGTGTTCTTGGATCTAGGTTTCACATGTTGTTGTGTGAAACTGCATGTGTAGATTCCCCATCGGCACTTTGATACTACAAAAAGGACTGGCTTCACCAACTGGAGACTGCTCAGTTCGCTGACAACAGGCTCCTTGCTCCTTGGACACGTGATGAAGCATGTATATAACCCCTCTGGAAAAAACAACACGTGCACAATAAGGCACTAACATAGGCGGGTCAAAAAAAGGACATAACACCATTAACTTTAACTAGTGAATGTTCCACATGAACTGTTGTCTCAACTTTCAACATGTGTGTCGAACGGGCTAAGAGGATGTTGTGTCTTTGGGGGACAGGAAAGCAGGTACTGCAAAGTACAGCAGGTGTCCTTTTCTCTTCAACCTAGAAAGTGATGTTGAAAAACATGCCATCGCTGTCATTAAAGAACACTGGGTACCCGGTCTTGGGTATGCTCATCAACCCCGAGAGCCGATTTCAGAAAATATGAAAACATCACAAACCTCGATGTGTTTAACATTAAGAAACATTGGACATCATGTCACTTTAAAGCATTTTTTGGCCACATGAAAACCATTATTATTCCACATTAAGACAAATTATTCGATACATCTCACGCATCTCATGTCGAGGCTGCAGCTCTCCAGTGCATTGACACGTTTTGTTTCCTTGTTGCACTACTTCTTGTGGTATCTCTTTTCCTAGGTGCAGCAATCGCTCACACGATACAAGACAAGTCTCATACGCTTGTTGATCTCTAGAGCGGTCCACAACAGGTTTGAGGCATGTCATTTTATCAAGCAATCCCCACGACGAAGGGTGCGACCACGAGAACAACTTCAAGGAGCAAGACAAGGACACACATATAGTAGGCTGACCACAAACCACTGGCAAGGAGTTTCCCCCAAATTGAATGTACCATCACGCTCTGCCGAACGGTCTTCCACAACGGTCTGACCCTAAACGACCGCCGTCGCGTCCGCGCTCACGCGGTCCGCGGTCACGTACGACGTGCGACGTCAGCGCCTGAGAGGTGCTCCTTAGGAGAGGTCGACGTGCGACGAGGCGTCGGACCGGGGACCCGACGTGCTTCGACGGCTCGGAGGGCCCGGTGCTTCGGGTCGGCTGAGTGGAAGTGTGGACAGTGTCGCTGCCGAGTCTCTGGAGGTCTGGTGGGAAAAAAGAGGTTAAGAAGGATTGACATCAAGAACAATCTGATGATTTTCAATTTGGCTGCCTGAGGACTGGATCTCTTAAAGTATAGTGGTTCGCCAATAGATAGACGCAAACCCAATCAGACAATGACATAATGGCATGTAGTGGGTTAGTGGGTGTTTCTTTGCTTGTTCATGTTATACCTGTCCCTTATGCCTGCAACCCCTATATATAATATATATATAGTGAGTTAGGTGAGTTCGCTTCGATCCGATGTCTTCCAGCTCCAGGGGTACTGTGAGACAATCCTATGGGTCGAGCCATTGGATGCATGAACCTTCTTCGAGATATTCAAGCCTATGGGTCTATGACTGGGCATTACTGCCCAACTTGTCAGGATCGTGGATCTTGCGAATCTTGCTACAAAAGACCATATGAGGCACCGTCAAGATCACTTGTGTTGTTTCGGAGTGGCGAAAAGTGGAAGTGATCATTTTTGGGGGGGCTGTTGCTTTACATGGTTTGGTGCACCTGCCAGAATGTAATGACAGTGGAATGCCAAAAGCATTGGTTGAGAGGGGAGTCTCTCAGTTCTATAATAACTGTCTAAAGAGTACTTGCTGATTACATTGGCAGCTTGTTTGGCTGCTTCACGTCTTTTGCCCCTAAGCCTGAGGAAAGAACCCTCCGTATCCCCTTGTGGAGTTGGGCCAGTTCAGGGCCTGGAAGTCAAGTTAGTCACCAAGGGAGTTCAGTGAAACAACTGTTCGAAATGCAAACGGGGAGAATCACCAGCACCAGGAGCAACAATGCCTAGGTTTCCTACCACATGGTAGAAGGTGCCTCTTTCACTTTGAACCAGAATTTCAGGGTCATGTTTAACAGTTTGTAACTCCCACCCCTGGTCCCCTTTTTTGCTCAAGAGACGTCGTGGTTGCTCCAGGGGCCTGCTGTAGTGGCGTCGTACGGGACGAGCCGGTCGTTGGTTCTTTCCCTAAAAGTCTCTTCACTTTGGCTGTTCCAATATGACCTGATGCAGAATTGATTCTTCTATATATAGTCTTTGATGGTCTGTGACGGTCACTTTGTGCAAAGGCATTCCCTGAGCGGATCTTTTGTCAGTTACACCCTGCAAATACATGGTCCTGGGAGGGTCTTTCTAGTGACTGCAAGGGCAAACTGTGATAGGTCACACAAACTTTATGCCGAAAGCCAGAAGAGCCAACTGCCTGTGGCAAACGGACCTGAATCCTTGTTTCACCTCCTGGCTTCCCACTCCCTTCCAAAAAGTGTGATGCTTGAGGGTCGAGGGTGATGCTGGCTGGTAGTAAAAAGCCGTGAAATTGAAACACAGGCTTTGAGCAAATCCAACCTGAAGAAACATCTCGACTGCACAACCCGAGCCTGCTGCGAAGTGGGTCGATAGTCATTCGTTTGGTACGGCTGGTACGGCTGATAGGCTTGCCTTGGATGTGCAGTCATTGGATCTTCAGAAACGCCCGAGAGACATGTATGCTCATTATGCTCCAGGAGGTGGTTTTGATCCGGTGATCATCAAATCCAGTCACCAAATCGCAGCCGGAGTTGCTGGTAAGCCTGGTACTGCTGGAACTGGTTCTGGTATGCGAAGCCCGGAGCCTGTTGGAAGCCTGGCTGAGCTTGTTGGTATTGATATGCCTCAGGGAGGTCGAACTCGAAGCGATTCGTGCGGCGAATCGGACGAATATTCCCATGTCAAGACTGCATGGCTCACTGGCGATTGGATGCGAAAAGGTGGTGAAATGTGGTGAATTTTGCTGCATGGCCCACCATTTAGCCTTCGGGTATAGTACCATACGTGGTGCAAACCCGAAGAACAGAAGCGCATGATTCTCAGGACTGGTTGAGATCGACGAGAGATTTACAAACCCTCCGGAATAATCAGTGGTTGGAACATGTTGAGTTTGGAGGGTCTATCCTCCTTCCAAGAAGAAGGAAACAGTCACATATTGACACTTCGAATTCTTGGATCAAATCGCGTTGGGTGGTGGACCAGGTCGGGTGCTGACACAATCGAAGCAGGACATATAGGCCGACGGGGTATTCCTCAATAAGAGGACAATGAGTTTGGGGTCAAACGACTTGCATTCAGTACAGTTGCGGAGCATCCTAACCCGGAACCGCTCAACCAAATGCCCTCAACGCTTACCAATGATCTTCCAAAACCGCCTTGCCCATTACCCTCAAATCCCTCACACCAGTTGCAGCAACCGAGATGCGTCGTAGGGCGAGCTGATCCAGCTATTCGGTGCCCAGGCCGCTTGTTCGTTCCCACGAACAGCTCCAGTCCTCGGCCACATCGGCCACATCAGCATAGCGTATACGGTGCTAGCAGTAGCGTCCTTCTTGCTCCGTTCGTAGTAAGGCCAGGAGCCCCGTTCGTAGCGTCCGATCGCTCCGTTCGTAGCGATGCTCTTTGCTCCTAGTAGCAAACATTGCAAGCAAAAATCCCGGATCTATAATGTGTCGAAACATGAAACAACTTCAATGCAATTCTGAAAAAGAGGTTACATGTGATACCCGCTTTTATTGTTGCAAGGTCACCGAAGCTCAAGGATTCTTCTTCCCCAATGGAAGTGTACCGAGCAACTGTCTACAAACCAAACATCGACCACCCAACTGTTCCTTTTCTGATTGTTCCTTTTTCGTGATTCACATCTATCCGGATGCAACTCACCACTTTTGATGCCTTCAGACTTGGCAACGGACCTTCAGAGTGACAACACAATGTGGCCAAAACATGAATGGTAGAGGCCAAGAGAATCAGGCCCAGCAGTGGACAGGGCTTCGTCTTGACTTGATAATCTGTGGTTGGTAAACCTGTCTAATTAAACCTTCACTATGCCCGACCGGGTTTAGTTTGCGGCAGCAACCGCCCTACAGGGCTGTCACACCATTGAATCCTGCACCCGGGTGGCACCGTGCCCAGGTTGCGGACCCTAGAACCTTGCACAAGGACGCTATAGCGGATCCTGGCCTTAGTACTTACTACTAGGAGCAAGAAGCTACTAGAACCTTACTAGCTTTTCAATAAGTGAAGAGGTAGGTTTTCTATGCGTTTTGGAGGTGGTTGCTTACCGGGGACTGAACTGGAAGGGGAGGAATGCCGGTGTATGCCTTTGAATCCACGAAATCACCTATTAAAAGGGTCCACAAAGGAGCAAGCAGCAACCCACCTGGTAGATGCACCAAATGACAGCAAACCCGCTGGATACATGTGCTTTCACAGACTCTATTGCGCCAAGACTTGACATGTTTGGCGGCTATCAATGATTCCATACATTACTGGGCACACCAAACACATGTGCAAATGAGTCAATACTCTCCTGTTGTAGGTCGTGCTTCCATCCCCTTTCCTAGACAGCTCCAACTACCCCACAAGGCACTTGATTCAGAGTTCATAAGAACTTTCCAAAATTTCTGGGGATGTAGTTGGAACCATAGGGTTTTGAGAAGCCAGCTCTTTTTTGCTTTTCCCTCCCCCCCGCTGCAGTCGTTCCGACATCGCTGCAGCCCAAGCTCGCGAGATTCACCGCAGCCTCCCCGCCAAAGTCTCAGCGCTGAGGCTGGCTGAACCGCTTCCCACGTTGCTCAGGTAGACACCCCATTTCTCCTTTTAATCTGGAAAAACAGTGGGCTTCAAAAAAGACAGTGTTAAAAGAAAATCAAAGAAGTGACATGTCCAATGTCCAAGAGATAACATTCAATTTACATGTAAAACTACTGTAAAGTACTGTTGGTTGATGCACCCCAATTTGCCCTTCTGTAATGTCAGTAAAAAACATAACATCTCACGCACAGGTATCTTGATACGCATTGGTACTCGTCCACCCGCTCTGCTGTGACCGCATGCCGCTGAGCGCCCAGACTGGGGACATTGAAGAAACCGGTCGGCTGTGGGTAGTAGCCATAAGCCTGACCAGCCAGGGCTGTTTCTGAGGTTTAGGGGTGTTCCCTGATGGAGCCGTGATTGATTTCAGGCCGGAAAATCCGCACGACGTGTTCGTCAAATACCTGGTGATCTATACATGGAGCAGGGATTGTCCATCCTAAACTAGATGGGTTTTCCCATGTCCCTCCTTTGTGGAAGCCCCTTGACCTTGGCCAAGGTGACAAAGTGAATCCACCCACGAAGGAACAGGGTGAGACCCCACGAAGGAACAGGGTGATTTCAGCCAACACCCTTGATATATAGGCCGTTACAGGAATGCCTAGGATGCTTATATGCTTTAATTTCCATATAGAATATATATATATATATTTGTGTGTACTCAAACACCATTCTTTGGTAGAATGTATCGAGCCACCAAAAGAACACATACGATTTGTGGATATTTGTCAAAGTTCCAATTGTGTACAGTCACTGATTCCCTCAGTTTCCTGTTCACCTTCTTCACCTGTTCAATTGTACTTGTGAAATCCATCCCCAGACGCTTCGGCAGCTGTTCCATACTCTTCCTCCAGCACAGCGGTCTACGTCGCCTGGTAGAGCATGCCCGCGTCCAAGAGGAGCTGGAACTCGGCCTCCGTGACCTCGCGGACCGGTCTCGGGGAGTGACGAGCGTGAGCTGCATGGGAGCGAGCGTGGTCCCGAACAGCATATGGATTCCGATGATCCACGGAGAATGCAAAAAAGATTAGATCTATTTTAATTTTGATTTAATTCTAATAGCTTTTTGTTACTACTAGTAAGGCACTTGTTACTACTAGGAAATTGTTTGCCAAGTTGTACCAGATCGAAAACATGGACTTCTAGCGTTGCCAAGTTGTACCTGCTGGCCGCCGTGCACAGGCCTTGACAAAGCTTGTTCTGGGTGTACCGAACGAATTGATGGTAAGTGTCCCAGTTGTTAATTTGGCCAACAAAATGGAGTTCATCCCTGGTTACATTAGTTTGATGGTTTCACCACCCAAAAAAAAAACAGAAATAACATTGTAGAGCTATGCATGCACATGACTTTCCAACTGGTCATTGTGTTTGCTTGCCTATCTATTTTCCATCGATTGAATCCGCGGTTCTGGACAGATTGTTGTGTCATTCTTCTGTTGTTCATGAAGTGAAGCAACAGAATCCGCGGTTTTGGACATTCGTCACCGAGCCCAGCAGCGACCGGAACTGTGGGCTTTCTGCGACAGCTTTCACCGGTCTTCCAGCACGTCGTGGTCCGGAGCAGGTCAAAGCTGTTTTTGATCCCATTCGCACTGAGCGTCAGAAGAAACGTTGGTCATAAAAGGTGCCATGTGTGGCGAACAACATCTTCCAACCCACACCGCAATGTTTCAAGGTGTTTACGTTCCAAGTGTATCTCATCCAAACCTGCTCTAACGTCAAACCCACGAAACTGGCCACATCACGCACCAAAAGGAAACACAAGGGTCACGAAACTGGGCTTTGAAGCAGCTCTTGAGGAAGGAAGAAGCCACCTACTCTGATTTGTCACCTCCCTTGACTTGGGATGGTCATGACGTTGTCATGATACGGATAGTTATTAAAGGGTTTTGCATGGTTTTGCCGCAATGACAGCTTCATAACGTCCATTCCACTGTCCTTTGCGTTTAAACTATATGGTCATTGGACTGTCTGGACTGGACACGTTGAGACAGTTCGACGATTGAGACCGTTCGATCGGGCGTCACGTACCTGCAGCGTTCAACATGTGATCGATCTTGGTGGATTGAAACTAACTCCCACTATATAATCGAATCTGATCGACAGGCCATCAACATGTCGTGAAGCTCCATGAAACCCTCCCTCCCAGTGATTTGGAAAAAGAGAACCCTCCTGTTGGAAGACTATGGCACATAATGGCACCACTAAAAAGGTTCAGTTGGAACTTGCGCAGTGCCGCTCACACAACAACCCCAACCGCTCGGTGGCAGCCCCAAAAAGACCAACGAACCGAGGGCCACTGACCGTGGGCGCCTCGCAAACGCCAATGCCTTGGTCCTCTGGAGCGGTTCCCTCCTGCCGAATGTCCGCCGTCCGCCGATGTGGGTTTCCTCCGCCACAGTTCGGGCGGGTTTCGTCCGTGTTCTTCAAAAACTTCTGCCACGAAATGTAGATCGATGTCAGAAAAAAATGGTGCTCTTCTCCTGCGGCTCCGCAGTCCAGTCTTCATTCACGGTGCCCTGGCCAGCCGATGCTCGCTGATTCTGGAAGCAAACCAAGCGGCTTCCACTGCACTCCCCGCACTGAGGAAGACCCTCAATGTTCTCATTTCGGTTGGGGTCAGGACAACAAAGACCTATATAAAAGGAGTGTTTTGGGACCGCTAAGTGAGGTTTAGTAAGGGGCCCCCGAGGGGTCCTAAAACCTAAGCCCACACAAACGAGTGTTTTTGGACGCCTCGGCCCATTCATTCCATGCAGCTTCGTACCAGCCTCGTACCATTCCTGGCCCTCGGGGACAGCTGCCTGCATACGCGGATCTCGAAGTGAGCGTTGAGGTGTTCAGATTTGAAAGCAACGGCGACCCTGAACAGGTTTACGCAAATTGCTTTCAAAACCTAACTCCTCATGACAAAATCACACTGTCACGAAGCCGTGCTTGTTCGCCGCAAAACTGCAGGTCTTGGAAGACTTGGATTCAACCTTTTGTGGTTGTGAAGCCACAAACTCTTCAGCAACACATCACCAACATGCAGAACCATGGAGAAACGAACACAGTTCTCGCAGCCCAGACTCGCACACGTTACACTCAAAAAGAACACGAACGCGGCCCGTTCTTCCTACAATTCGGATCAATTTTCAATGTAGGCCGACCGGGTTGAGTGAGTTGCAGCACCTGGTAGCATACAGATTTGCTATCGGTGTGTTCCCTCCTGTCCATGCTGAAAGATCTCCTGCGACTGTGAGGTCAAATGTGTGGTGCAAGGTGCAACTAGGTCAAAACGCTGTTTACCCAGCTAGCAGCCTAGCAGCTATATTAAATTGTATTAATAATATATAGTCTATTGTGTCTCACAACACATGAAACAATTTGTGACACGAGATTGTTTGCGCTCTGAAGAAACAGCTCACGCACATGTCCCTCCTGCCTTCACCTGACAAGTTCCAAGGCCTAGTTTGAACATTAAATGATATAACATTATATATATATATATATATCAATTCAATATTTAAAAAAGTGCACGTTTGATATGTTTCGCCAACAAAGTTTTCCGGCGTTGATGCTGAATGATCATCAGTGAATCAGTGATCACCAGATTTGCAGTTCGCATGTCCTTAAATGTTCAGTCGACCAATTAGTATTAGGAGGTAGTTCTCAAAGTCTCGACATGCAAACACTTTGTCAAGAAAAATTAGTTTTTGAAACCCTCAAGGCCTACCTGTCTACTCTCTTCCACTGGGGAGCATCACAAGTGCTTACGCGCATGTATAATGGGACTTTCAGGTCCTAAAACATCACTCGGTTCGCCCGCCTCAGCTTCCACCTGCCCTTCTTCCGGCCGCTCCACAGGCTCCTTGGAATCTGGATGGTACTGTGGCCGTGGTGGAAAATAAGAACAAGAGCACCAAAGTTGCAACGTGGAGCAGCAATCCTAAATCTCTAAGTTTATCTAAGTTTTGCTCCCTGCCTTTTTTTGCAAATTGAGAATCCAACTCCGGATGGTCGCCGTACAAATTACAAACAACTCTTAGACACTAAAAGTATCTTGGATGACACTGAGGGTGATCACATGTGGGCACTTTGGCACAAACAATCTTATACAGTAAGCAAATGTTCGTTCGATCAATACTAAATCATGTTTTGTTTTGATTGGCACATAGATGCACATAGTGACATAGTGGCACTGGCTTGGGCATCGTGATGTTGGTAAAGAGTTCTATGGGTGATGTCCACAGACCAAGCCCCAAGGGCCCATCTTGTTCCTTGCGAAGTGGTGACACGGCTAGTCAAGGTGACTGAATTTGCTACAAACCTGGCTCCTTCATCTGGACGTTTGTCTCCTAAGCCCTCAGTCCTGGAACCCTAGACACTGCCAATAAGGTGCTCTCGTTTCCACGTGTTTTGCTGAGAAAGGCTATGCAGCTTGTGGGTAAAGCAACCACGCCAGAATTGCCAGAATGCGTGAATCATTACGTAACTACCCAGCTTTGTACGACTGCTGTGACTCTCTGTGACTCTGTGTGTTTGCAGTCACTGAAGAGTCAGCATTGCCGGTCAAACCGAAAAGAGCGGCTTAGACCCGGCGGGACAACAAAATCCCAGCTCCTTCCCACTCCCCGCTAAACTGGAAACAAAACACGTGAATATGTGCCGCAGTTGATATGCCTCACCCATGGCTAGATTTTCACGTTCACATATGTTCACCCGTCCCTGGCCTCCCTCCTCAACAGCGCTATTGCCATACAGTGCTGTTGCCTACATATTCGGACGTCCAAGCTGTTGGTTGGGCAGGTGAGGATCTCACCGTTTTTTGGATGCTAAAGAAGACTCATCCCAATGACTCCCAGTTGTTCACATTTGTTCTATGTCATTGACTCCGTCAACCTCCAGAAACTACCTCACCATACCTTACCTCGTAAGTCGGTCTTGAAAAACAACTGAAAACACTCCAAACTACAGAAATCGCTCTCCCTGCTTTCACATTCATTGCTTTTTCTACTTTTCCTGACCTGGAAGACCTGTTCTTTCCAACTTGCCAATCTCTGCTGGGTCCGAATCTTCTCGGCTCGTAGCAGGCGCGGGGCTCCTCCTCGCGCTCCTCCTGTGAGGATCGGCTCTCCGGCCGGTCGGGCGTCTCGCCGCCTGCAGCGAGAAACGGCGCGCGAGAAAAGCGGGCGGGGAACACGTCGGCCAACGGATGGGGGATGGGGATGTTGGGATGTTGGGATGTTGGGATGTTGCTTGGCATATGATGCTAGCGAAAGAGATGTTCAACAGCTGGAAACAACATGGATAAGCATTGGTTCAAAATGAGATTGAACAGTCATCAATTAGACCAATTTCACTTCATGGGGGGATCGAGTTGATAATTACATGAAAATACAAAAAAAAACTACATATAATGTCAGTGGCTCTACTGGCAGCCGCCTAGCATCAACTTGGAGTTGAAGACCTGCAGTTCTGGTGTCAAAACCATGGAGCTTTACTGTCCAAAGCAGTCTTCTCCTTTTCCCAAAAGTCCCTTTTCATGTGATCATGGCAGTTCAGGTTGAATGGATGAATGTTCCCAGAGACCTTGCAACAAAAGTGACCATCTTGGGGTGCCAGTGACATCAACTCTCAAAGACTCAAACCAGTTGGTATATATATATAATACATACATATATATATATGTTGGTATCCGATCCACA
Organism: Durusdinium trenchii; assembly: GCA_963970005.1. Lineage (NCBI taxonomy): Eukaryota > Dinophyceae > Suessiales > Symbiodiniaceae > Durusdinium > Durusdinium trenchii. The sequence goes on along the minus strand of CAXAMN010023128.1, from coordinate 709,086 downwards.
CATTGGTGTGGATGAGCGGAACTCGATGGAATCCTTAGACCATGAGGAAGAAGCAAACTGGACGATGGACGGCTGCTAGGCTCAGTTTAAGCTATAAAATTAGATAGCGTATGATAGCGTCCCCATCCCATGGCAGACCCTTGGAAACATGTGCATATGTGTGCACTATTTATTTGATCGTATGCGTTTACTTGATTGATTATTTGCTGGGAAAAAAACTATCTTTCTATCGGAAGGGCTTTATTAACTCTGCCTGGACTGAGAACCTAGTCCCTTTGATATCCTTTGACCCTCGTATAATTTGGAACTCCAACGAAGCCAGTCTTTCCACCTGAATTTGCACTCACCTTGGATTCTTCTCATGTTCTCCTGTCGTTCTTGTAGTTGTTGTTTTCTGCCCAACTACAACGAGCTTCTACACCAAAGGCTCTGCCCACAAGCGGCCGTTCCCAAACCCGACTTCGACACCTTCGACAAGCCCGCCCTGTGGGTTCGCGCTGGGCGGCGGCCTGCGTACATCGACCCCAATCCCAACCTGTTTGTTACATGGAAACATGAAAGGACCCCCAGATTTCAAATCCTTACAAAGCCACATATACTTCAAGTGTACAAATATCCCCAAACAGTCTCCCTGTCTGCATCGTCACCAACTTCATTTTACACCTGCCTTTCGTCAGTCCCCATACAACCTTTCAATAGTTTCGGCCGTGTCTTCGCGCCTTCTTTGGGTTTCCATTTGTTGAAAGCTTTGGTTGCCCATGGTCTTCTTAATTGCTCTGCGCTGAAGGGGCGCGTCATTTGCTTCATTGCGACAAGAGAGGTGGGATCAAGCTTGGGAGCTGGTTAACAGCGAATACATTACCATGCTAATAGAAGCACACCCATGCATCTACTGCACCCAACAAGGGTGCCTACTAGAGGGGTCCCTTGCCAAGTGATTCATGTTTTCACGGTGCCGGTGGCAGTATGAAAACACAGGGTCTGTTTTGAAAGGGTTTTCAGGCGTTGTACGTTTGATGGACCAGTTATCCTGCATCTTGTCTGGACTTCGAGGATACCTCAGGACAGCTGCTCATATCCAGGCTTTGCCTGCAATCCAGCAGTTTGCCTCAGAATAATCCTGTCCACCTATTGAAAAACACGCCGGCCCCTGCTTTTGATAGGGGGTCCCTGAAATAAACCGTATTTAGGGTTTCGGACATGGTGTTTTTGTAGTTGGGGAGGCTTTTTTAATAGGTACTCGGGATTAGTACTTATGGCGCTCCAGCTCCAACAGTGAATGACCTCAAGTGTGGGTGACCTCCAACTCCACGTCCATTCGATCTATTGAATAACAAAAATAAAAAAGTACAGCTGTTCTCAACAAATAGAAACCCTTTTCCAATACAATTGTTGAGGGGACTCACTTTCCTCTCGTTTGGGGTCAGAATGCTTTAACTTTAAAGAACTTTTTTAGCAGTGCATCCGACCACTGTAGTGGAATGATCTTGGGCCACCGAGGCCACCTTTTTCAGATTTCAGAGGTCAAATCGTTTGGATCACCTTTTTCAACCAACGCAAGCCCTGTTGATCATCGTTCCAAAGGGCATGTTCCCACTTGGTCTTCTCCAAAAGTGTTTTCTTTTGGAACGTGGCTAGGGAAAACCTTTCGACTTCTTTCTACATGTCCGTTTCCAGCGGGCTATGCTGAGGATTCCAAGGGATAATCGACTCAGGAGCACCATCTCAGCACCACTTCCGAACAAAAGTGGCGAAAGGCCGGCCCAATCAGTTCGGAAGAACCCAATTTGTTTGAGCACTCCCAACTGCTATTTCATTGTTTGTCCATTGGATGCAGAAGTTCACTGCTATTTCGTCCATTGGATGCAGAAGTTCACTGCTATGTTCAAACAAAAGTAAACTTCTGTCGACGCCTCTCCGCTGCTTTGGGCGGCGTCCGCCTCAAATTCGGCTGGTTGAGGGGTGTGGGGCGTTCCCGGAATCTGCAGGAACAGAAAAGAACACAGATCCACAATGTATCTGTATGTATCATATACCACGAAGCTCCTTCCGGGCAAGGACCTTATTGCCCCAGATGCGTCTAATTACCTATCTATCGTGTTTCAATGATCCTAGTGTACCTGAGGGTACTTCATCAACCTGAGGTCCAGGCGCCTCACTCTCGATTCCGAATAAACGAATTATATATATATATACAACAATTTTGAGCATCCCCCAGGTGAACTTTGCGCATTTTGTGTTGGCTCTCCCTCCAACATGACTGGCGGGACCCAATGCCTGCCATCCTTCGTGATTGTCACACTGAAAGACATCATTATGTAATATATTATATAACATATTACTTATTACGTAATCTATTATATAACTATAAATATATGTAACTATGTAACTCAACCCTCATGCATGGGACGCATGATGAAACATTAGCAAACTGATGTTTTGCTTAAATGTGAACCGAAGCCAACTTTAAACGGCATGTGTCCCAGCACGGGGTCACTCCACGAAGTCGCTGATCAGCAAGTTGCAAGAGATTGTCAAAACAAAAACAATCCCTCGCCTCGCAACCATCACTAGCATTAAAACTCTGCCTCTTGATCTTGTTTTCTGACAACGAGATCCAAATGCGTCTGAGCTGGAGAGTCAACTCGTTGCGCCGAACGTCGCCCGGTTCATCTGGGTTTCCCGACTTGGGAGCCTCGACGGAACCCAACAAGGAGGGCTTAAGGCTGATAGGATGATGGCGTTAACACACCAAACTTCTACTAGTAACAAGAAGCTACTGGGGTGGAGCCCATCGCTATTAGGTTGGAGGCCAACAAGAAGCTACTA
>CAXAMN010023128.1:644104-706247 GCA_963970005.1 Durusdinium trenchii | reverse complement strand
ACAAGAAGCTACTAGGGTGGAGGCCATCGCTATTAGGTTGGAGGCCATTTCTACTAGTAACAAGAAGCTACTAGGGCAAACTTGGCTCATCCCAGTTGGTCCACAGGGTCAACAGGTATTCTGCAGGGCAGGATGCACGACCACACCCTGGTCAACCAAGGTCCGAACATATCCTTCTGTGCTGAGTTTGTCTAGAAATCCTTCTTGGCTATACTCCGAAAGATAGGCCAAGTTGGGAAAATGATGTCCATCTGCGTAGCTGGGAGGGCTGACAGTTCCCGTCCGTACAGAAACTGAGGCAGAAGAATCGGGGCATGCTTAGGGTCCAGCATCTTTCCAGAAACAAACCAACATAAATTAGCATTAAAACATTTCTGGAGCGGATACCCGTAGACCACTTGCGATCGCTGTGATGAAGACATTTACATTGAGCTTGTCTCCTTTTTGTGTGCTCCTTCCATGTTCCTTTCCATGTTGGGTGCGAGACGCCTCTCAGGAGTCCCTGGACCTGTTAGACCCATCTCTGGGCCTCCGCTTTCTCCGGCCGCGCCGCCGCTTCGCGCCTGCGACGGTACCGTTTGGTCCACTCTCGGCCGGTCCACCGGGACTCACCGGTCTCTTTGGGGGGGCACCGGTCGAAATGGTTCGTTTTGCTTCATCTGAGCTGGATCTCTATTTGAGAAATCATGCAGAATGACAGGTGGAACCATGGTGCTTCAACGAATGGCCCGGCTAAGCTGCAGGAAAATGGGTTCATCTGATCCCATCTACCAAGTGCACACCCTTTCACCAAAGGACTCATAGGGTTGTGGTACTGCAAGTGGCTGCCATGCCCACTACACGACAAAAATCTGTCTGAACACAGAACACAGAACCAATGTTTGTCTCAGCGGCACAAAACATCTGGGTGTCTCAAATCAAATGGACCTGCCCCACCGAATGGTCTGATCCCTCATCTCATCTCTTTTGAAGATTCCCTGCTGAACGGAAAAAAGATCTGCATTGTAAAATGATGTAAAATGTGTTGTTCCCCAATTATTGTACCTTATAAATTTGAACAATAAATCGACATCTTAAGCCGGCTTATATCGGCTTATCATTGGCAGGCGCCACCAAAAACCATGAAAACTCCTATCATGGAGTTCTTACTATCGTTGTGCAAGTTCAACCCAACTTTGCAGGCCTTTCTTGAGCTCCACCTCCTCTCCCCACAGAACACGACTTGGCACACCTACAAATCAACCCGAAGCAAGGCCCTCTTCCTGGAAATCTACCAGTTTTTTGGGGGGATGGGATTCGAGTTTGGGGGGGCAAGTCTTTCACGTGTCTTGCTGACTTTGGTGCCTTGTCCCGTCGCTGCTGGTGCCCTTGGGTGAAGGCGCTGGCTTCGCGCCTTGCGGAAATGACCCAGAAGTGGAGTAGGAGACCTTTCATCGAATACTAGGAGACTAAGAGGAGAATATTCATGTTCATTCATTCATGTTCATGTTTTCGGTGTCTTGATTAGTCTTGATTGACCCAATTGAATTATCAATCTTTGTACATATATATGTCACGATTGTCCTCATGGACTGACTGGATGGAGCCACGCACGGCAAAAAAAGAAACATGAAGCACGATGCACGGGCGCAGGTATTTATATATTGTATATATATATATATCATGTGTTAAGACATGCAGGTTGAGTTATGTCATATACGCTTGCAGCGAGGACCGCCATGGATCACTCCAAAGCACATCAAAGCACCGCATAGGAACAAGAAGCTACTAGGGGCTCCTGGCATCGCTACTAGGAGCAAGGATGCTACTAGGGGCTCTGGCGCGCAGGTGCTGGGAACCTTCGGAACGAGCAGGTGGGTTGATGGGACGGCCATGCGGACGGCCCCGAAACTCACTTTGCTTAGAGCACACCAGATGTACCGGTGCCGGTACAAACTGCGCTGCTATTGGTTCTCTATATCATCTCTTTGGCCAGCCGCAAAGTGGGAAGCACATCGAAGAGCTCCTGCAAGGTGATGAAGCGGACAAAGCTTGAGTTGCCTTTGGTCATCGGCATATTCACTCAACTCATCCCAAGTGGAGGCATCATCAAAATGTAGCATAACACGTTGCGTTGCCAAGATGTTCTTGAGGATGTGTATATCGCTTTACCATCCTTGGCCAGCTTGTCAATGGCTGCCTTGACGCTCTTCAAAGCCTTCTTGGCATTCGAAAGAACTTCTTTGACGAGCTCAGGCGCATCCATCAAGAAAAGCCAACCAACTTGACCAGTGTCGCTGTCCGGTCAGTAGTGCGGCGGCTGTTAAACATGCCCTGGCCCTTTTTTCATCGGTAAAATAGAGGCTTCCTACCTGGGTCAATACAAGAGAGAACCACACATGAAGCAATGATCATCGGTGTGATCTGTAGGAGTATGATCTGTAGGCTTCCTACCTGGGGCAATCGATCTGTAGGAACTAGTATGCTTCTTGGATCCGATTTGCAAAGGACAAGTCTTCCTGCCGCACACTGGATTGTGTGTCCGTGGAAACTATACCAGGTGCAAAATCCAGAAATAACCAACGCATTCTCAAACATTAAACCAAGGAGATGCTCAAGCAATAGTCTTGGATATGATCAGGAGACCTGAACACAAGCTCTACTTGGTAGATGGCAGCAGGATTTGCAACTGACCGTCTAGAAACTACTAGCTTCTTGTTACTACTAGTAAGGCACCTGTTACTACTAGCGTGGCACTTGTTACTACTATCCCCCAACAACGCCGACCTCATCTGACCTGTTCGCCAGCCCGAGCACGGCCTGTGGGGCTCGCAATTGGCCTCGCGTCCGACACGGCGCCGACGAGTCGCAGCGTCCGGAGTGTTCGCGAACTGAGGGGCCAACAATGAGATCAATTGGTCACGTGGCTGCACTTGATTGGGTTTGACGTGAAGTCAAACAACTTACCCAAAGAAACCGGTGGTCCCAAACCTGTTGTTGGGGTGTCGCAGTGAATTGTCAATCCATGTGCTTCATCACACAGCGACCGCTCATGCCGCACACGAAGCTGTTGCGATGTCATGCATGGGCGACCGGTTAGGAGGTCTTTCCATGTCTTTCTCTCGCAGCTCCGTTCGTAGCGTCCTCTTGCTCCGTTCGTAGTAGGGCCAGGAGCCCCCGTTCGTAGCGTCCGATCGCTCCGTTCGCAGCAATGCCCTTTGCTCCTAGTAGCATCCTCTTGTTCCATAGCTATTGCAGGGTATCTACACGATAGTAATTGATGCACACAAGTACGATCAACACGGCAAGTATAGACTACAGATAAGATACTTCCCATGCATCACTCCCCATCTTTCCGACGGTCACATGTTTATTATGCACATATTACACCAGTCGCAAGATGTTTGGGAGATACTTATTAGCTTCAGCGGAAACTCTCTCCACACACAAGCGCCATCACTTCCTAACGCGCAGGGAACTCAGCTCTTCACACGCGAACACACGCTCCTAATCTCATTAGAACTCATCAGTCCCTTGACTTGATCATACGAATGATCTCTGAGTTGTGATCAACATTCTGAGTTGTGCTTCCAGAAATCTCTGGAATTCCTCCGATCATCTGAGGCTCCTTGCGGTGTGCGGATCGAACCTGGCATCGTTCTCCTCGCCGAGAACGAGGAGAAGCGGATTCCGCACACGCCACCCGCGAATCCGAACTCCTTTGGCGCAAAAGACTTGGATCTTTTTAAAACATGTTTTCAACCGTTTTAAACATGGCCAAGGAAACGTACCATGTCAACCACCACTCATGAGATTGTTCAACCACCAGCTTTTAGGGGGACCAGATGGGATTCAGTATATTTAGCAGTGACCAAGTGTTTGGATTATGAATGACTTCGTCACCAAGATTCTGGACAGTGATCGGACAGTGGACAAAAACTACTGCCCCATGGTGACCCCTGGGTCGCCGGAAACCTCCACGTTCGTTGGATGGTCCAGGTACTTGCTCAATTGAATCGATTTGAGGCGTCCCATGGCAGACACTCCCGTGGTCTCCCTCACCTTCCACGTCCACCCACACAGCACTGCGCGGACGTCCTCTGCTTGGGCGCCAAGGGCTTTCGGCCTGCAAAACATGTCCAACTGCTCGGTCTTTTGCCGAACATCCACAGTCAGATGGACCACATGGAGAAGCACCACACATTCACGACAGGAAAACACTAGCATAGACTAGCTACTTACCCACTTACCCGTGACATCCAAACAAAACAGGATTTCCCACTATAGGTGCAATGCAATATAGTTGGCACCTTGCACACCATTGGGTGTGTATACAGTACCCCCAATACGTGCTTACCCCAACCTGAAAGGGCATAGTCTCATTCCCTAAGTGGCTACTTACTCAGCTTGTTGGATGGATGCCCCCAAACTGCACGTCCTTACCACACCCAAGCTACGCCCGCCGGCGTGCGCATCTCGAATTTCCCCTGCAGCATCGCGGGGTGCGCCTTTGCTGAATTTGAGGCGGTTCGCCTGGAGCCAGGATCATCCAGAAGCTATGGGACATGACTTGGATGCGGAAGCCCTGGTGTGCTGAAGATGCCACCGATCAGAGTGAAATCGTCGACGATTGACTATTGGTTGTGCTTGTTTTCCAACTTTGGAGTCTCAAGGTTGATCCAAAATTCTGCATTTGAGTGCATCAACTAACAACCAAAGCGTGTTGTAGGGGGTGGGATTGGAAAGAAAACCTTACCTTGAGGATGTAGCTGGCTGGACATTTGTCGCGGATCAGCCGACAGTAGAGCTTTGTCTCTACAAACAAATAAAAAATGTGTCCAACAAAGTGCCAGGAAAACTGGTCCAACCATGATGGCAGCGGCTGGAACCGTTTTACTACTCCGGTAACATCCGGTAACGGTGCTCATGCTCATGACCTACTGCATGCTTACAAATAAATATGACGCGAAAGCATGCAAGAGACCTTGTGACCTTCGGCCAAAGCAAGTGAAACATACTGAAACAGCAATTCTGTTCACGCAATTCAATCAGTGCTACTAAACTACTCCGAAGTAAACTACTCCATTTCTGTATGACGGAGTCCTGCGCTCCGAGTGTGTTTTTGGCGTGCGGAGCACTGGCAAGACCCGTGGCGGAACGAATGGAACGACGCAGCAGATCGGCTGATGGAACGAAGCCGCAGCAGAAGCGTGCATAAGTGAAGACGTGGTCAAGTGCGAGGTTGTTTTTTTTGGATGTGGTGATCGGTCATGTGGTCAAGCTTGATGTATAGTGATCTGTGATGTGGCGGAGTGAGCAAGGGTAGCTCTGATTCTTTATATATGTTCCTTGCCTTTTTTTGAAACCTCCACGTGTCTTTTAGTATTCTCGAATATCTCACCATTTTCCGATATTTTCCGCATTTAGTTTATCTTCCAATCTCGACTTTCTACCTTATGCTCTTATAGTCCAACCTTTATGTGCTACCTTTTTTCCACATTTCGTCGCTCACCGGAGACCCCACCGACGAACGGAGCCATAGAACACACGGATCAGGGTGGAGTCGAACAACCAGAAGTGATGCCCAAGTCTAGACCGTTCACAACGCCTGACCCATAAGGCAACTGGTCCTCTGCAATTCTGTGCACCATATTATGGTTTTTTTGCTTGTCGCTTCACGCTCTGGGATGCAGCCCGCTTCCGCCTCTGCCTCGGCTTCCGCCTCCGCTTGTTCTTGACCTGATCTTGAGTGCCACCAGCTGCCGGACATTGAACTCTGAACCGACACGGGGAGGCTCTTTGGGGTTTCGTGAGATGAGCGGACCAACGGCGTATCTGAACCACGGCAATCAATCCAGGGACTTTGGACAACATGTGCTTGGTGTCAGAGTTGTCTCCAATATTTTTGGATGAGTTACTTGGCCGACATAGGACACCTTCAGAATACATGTGAAGACCCCAGGTCGATCACAAAACAAACAAAGTGTTTTTTCGTTCGCTGAAGGTTTCTGGGGTCTTAAATGGTACGAGCATTGACTTCTTGTGGTGGACCATCCACCTCTCATCTGATCGAACTTCCAGGTTCACTCTCAGCTGCATTACATTAAAAATTGGATCTGTCTTGACGACGAAACGTTCAGCTTTCTCCCCCAAAAAAATACTAAATCATGATAAAAAAATAATAGTTATATATACATATATATACAGTATTCCTTTCAAAAGTTCTCAAAACCGCCCAAGTCTTTGCCTACCAAAATGCTTGGTCTACCAGTCTACCGATCATCCCCCACAGTTTGCGCATCTCTCCCAGCGTTGGTTGGGGCCGTTACACGGGACCGATCACCCGAGACCCGGTGCCGGGACCCGAACTTTCAGCTTCCAACTTCGCAAGCCTTGCCTCCTGCGGAACATGCCAACGTTGGATGTTCATCTGTTGGAGGCTAAAATGGAACAAGCTACAGTATGACAAGTATGTGTTTAAAATTACTATATATTGAAGTGAACATGTACCGTGTCTAAAACTGCCCACACAATTATTATGTAACATGACAACGATACTATTTGCATAACATAACAAGCGAATATGTATCATCGTTTCAGTTCCTGAATGTACTAAGAACCAGGCAACTGAAAATGTCTTATTTGTTTACTTTATTTTGTGCTATCTTTCCTTCTGCTTCCCATGCCAAACAGTACAGAGTGGAAACGATGGCTGCATGCACCGTTTCGCAGCAGTGAAGGGAAGCTGCACACCTGTGACAATAAGACTTAAAACAGGTTCAAAACTCAGGATGTCACCATAGGACTCACCTTCATTTGCCAGAGTGATTGCCTAATGTATGGGTCTCAGACCCTACAGCCAGTATCTAGGTGCAACATCCCTTGAAGTATTGAGGCAAGTCGATTGATCGAATCCTGGTCGGGTGGGGAAGGACTCGTCCTGATGCTTGGGCGACCGACCACAAGGCTCGAAGGAAATCACAAGCCTTGTTGGCCATGAGGTGAACAAACACCGTTTTAATACATGGCCATACCTTCAACTATGCCGGGGCACCCGATTCATGGATGGGCTGGGGCACTCTGCGAGGATAACCTTTTGGAGGACCCATGGACCACGCGGTGGACCACGCCGCCACGGAAAACACTGTCCTCTGCAGCTTTCTCGCGCTGTTCCTGTCATTTGCTGGTACCAGGTAGACTAGAAGACCACGAGGAAGAGTGCAAGGACCACAAAAACAGTCTGGTTCAAGCCGACGTCAACTGGTCCAAGACAACCTAGTATCAATGTCTCGATCCTTGTGAATTGTTTGCTTGCTTGAAGAAACTGGCAGGACAACCACAACCCACAAGGAAATCATGTTGATCTACAGCGTGATCTTCCAACTTCCACAACTGCTGAGAGTCTCGACGAGAAAATTCAACTATCATCCTAAGGTCCTAAAAAGGAATCCAAGCTTGAGTCTGCCGAGAGACACCCTACCAAAGGCAACTGCCGAACCAGCTCAGTATATATTATACCGTATACCTATCAGTTCCTGAAGATCCTGAAGTTGTTTTCAGACCGTTGACTCAACCATTCCAATAAGACATCCGATGGGCCTCTTCTCGATGTCTCCCTCCCGTGGCCTGGAGCTGTTTCTGCATGTCCCTCGCCTGCAAACACGGCAAAGCATGCAAACAAAGTGTATATTAATAGCAAACATTGTTACTACTAGTAAGGCACTTGTTACTAGTAGCGATGCACTTGTTTCTAGTAGCTTCTTGTTCCTAATAGCAAACATTGTTGCTACTAGTAAGGCACCTGTTACTACTAGCGTGGCACTTGTTACTAGTAGCTTCTTGTTTCTTATACATATATAATTATATATGTGCAATCAATCACACTTCGTCGACACAGCAAAGGCACATGAGATGTTATGGCGCTCGATTCTTCTTTTTGCCAGTGCTCTGGGAACTAGCAAAAACTACCCCAAAAACTAGCAAAAATCAACTCAGGAACTCCCATCAGGAGTCCCTGAGTTTGTGTCAAGACTAAGACGGGTTCGGTCTGGGCATGATACAACAATTACAGTTCTCCAGACAGAAGCTACAAGCAGTAAGCTGGAAATATGTGAAACTCATTGAGAATCCTGACCCGCACACTGGCCCGCGTTCACGATTCTGCAGCAAAGCAAGTTCACCCTGGTGCCTGCACGTTCAAGAGTCCTCTCAAGACCTCAGCAAAGCATGTTGGATCCTCTGAGACTGTCCAAAAGACATCTCCAGAAGCATCTGCTATGCGGTATACGCCAAGCTTGAAGAATGTCATAACGGGGTTTATTGTTTATCCAGAAACAGATGTGGCAAGTGTTCGACCAGAAAGAAAAGGAACCTCCTACCTCCTACCTGCCATAGCTGTTATAGCAATCTCGCGCTATTCAAGTTCCACTCCGGAACCCTTCAAGGCCCTTCAAGGACCTTCTCAGCTTCCCAACGCTGTGCATCACGGCTTGCTTGGCCAAGAGCTGATCGTGCAGTCGCACCAGCACCTGCGTAGGGCGGCGCGCTGGCTGTTCATCCGGATGTCACGAAGTTTGGTATATACCCAGAAAACATCTGGGACCGGTGTTAGGGAAACACTACGTATGCCTTGAACATCCTAAGGTCCTATCAAGTGAGAATCAGGAACAAACAGGTACCAAATCCCTTGCTGGACAAGTCCCGCTTCAATCCCGCTCCTTCTCCCTCGGATGCTGACACCGTTGGCTGGCGGTCAAAAGGCAACAACCATCAAATCGCCATTCCAACCCTTCACCCTGGTCAGCCCCAGTTCACATCTCCAAAAAACAACCACGGTTTATTTATTACCTTAGACATCCCTAGACCATGATCTTATCATGGTGTCGCCATGGTGTCTTTCAAAAAAAACATCTGAAAACTCCAAAAGAATTCATTCCTACCAAGCTTCGTTGGAGAAAACTTCATTTTGATCCGCCCCAATGTCGCTCGTTTTCGTGCCATCCCGGACCGGTCATGGTCGCCACTCAGGGCATGCGATGGAGCAAGGGCTCAGACTCCGATGGAGTGCCCAGGCACCAGAGTTTGAAGAGCAAATGGTGCCTGGCACTGAGGCGAACTTGGAAGCAAAGATTCCTTTGCTAGTAATTACAATTCTAATTAAACTCTTATTGTTGCTAGTAGTAAGAACTTGTTCCTAGTAGCGTGGCACTTGTTACTACTAGTAAGGCACTTGTTCCTAGTAGCGTGGCACTTGTTCCTAGTAGGTGGCGGTTCAACGGATGAACATCTGGGAGCAAACTGATTCTGCTCGAAGGAATGTGACCGGATTCTCAACACCTCCTACGTAGTACAGTACGTTGGTGTACGATGAGAATTCCCACCAAGCTGCGAACACTGTTGGCATTTGGGGGTCCAGGACATCAACCATCACCTTCCCACATCTGCAAAATGAAGTGATTCTCGGTCTTGGTATTCCCTCAAGCGTCTCCTCCAGACAGCGAGATGGCGCGGAAGCACGGGCCTCTTCTGGCGGATGGGCGGAAATATGGAAGCAATGATCTTGAAAATCACCTGAGCTGCCCCATCAGGGTTTTGCAATTCACGCGTCACCCGATCCTCCGTTCGGCGGCAAGCTGGACTGCTAAGGACCAACAAAGCAAGAACATGTGCCGGATGTGTTGATGACTGCAACTATCCTGAGAATCTGAAACCAGTCAAATCAGATCATCTGAGTATCATCTGTGTCCGGGCGATTGAGAAAACGTCGTTTAAAACAAACAAACAAAAAAAAACATCCATGAACAACGTGCAATCGCCCTGCCGCCCTGTGAAAGGCCCGGTCGCAGTGGCAGAGGCAAGCTTCCCCATGAAGGACAAGGTGTCTGCCCTGGGCACAAGGAGTCGCTTCATAAGGAACCGATGTAATGAAGATGAAATAAGTTTGGACCAGCTTTAAATCCCTGGGAAGCACTTCAAATAATCAATTTTGCCAATACACATACAACGTACATTGTTTTAATAAACCATATTTCAAGAACCCTTCAGGAAACTCGTACCAAACATGTAAAAACACCTCCAATTCGAAGTTGTCCCTTTACACGACCCTTGATTAAAGGTAGAGGCGGGAGTAGTTTAAAAAAACTAAAAAACAAACAAAGGCAAACTGCGTTTGTTTCCGACATGGAGTTGCTTTTTCTTGGGCAGTGATTGTTTTCTTTAGAGAAGAACTGAAGGAGTCAAACCAAGCACCTGGATTGATTAGCCTGCCTTTCGCAAGTCCTGTTTTTGCACCTGTCCCACTTGAGCTACCAAAGTGATTCGGAACAACCTATATATATATATATATACCGGCTGGTTGATAGGAAATCTGGAATCCGGAAAAGGAAACACGATGTGTCCAGACTCAGTGACACTTGGTAGACCAGTACACCAGAGATCTTTGATACTTGACAACCCCAGCTGGTTCGTGCCAAAAGACCCCAGACATCGTGACATGTGCCCAGCTGCAGTACATCATTGTGGTAGTGCCAAACGTTGACCTCTTGGTGTGGGATGGGCACCACGATCATCAAAGTGGTCCTGGCGACTCGGGTCCGACTCTCGTGGTCCCGATGGTGAAGGGGGGTCCAATGGACGATGGTCGACTTGTCCCTATAGGGCTCCAACTACCTCGTGAGAAAATGGATGGGATGGGGTAGGTTTGGTGGGTTTCACTATGTTTAACTACCTGAGGACATGGGCCAGGAGCGCTAGGGCCGGGCATGGAATGGTTCCTAATTCGACCACTCGTCTGCGATTCGAGGCTCAATCGGCAAAACACATCAACGACCGCTGCTAGTAGACGGACGGAGGTTGACACGTAAACCCGAAGGAAGAGGTTCCAAATGGTTCCAAAAACCACACAGAACAAACTCTTTGGGTACTGGTCCTCTTGAAGTAAATCTGGAAAACCAAATGACATGGATCATATATTCAATCGTGTCGTATCCTACGACTTTTAGGTGATTTAAGCATCCAGTGTGACATGGTGACACGGTGAAGCAACACCTGTTTGGGTGTCGGATTTCCTCCAGTCAGTTCAGCATTACAGTGCTATATACATCCCAAGCTGTCACCCGCGCGCGCACGCTTGTGGTTCTCTGTGGCGCGCTTTTGTGCTTCGGAGAGCACCTGTTGGTGAAGTCCGCCTTCTCATATTTCTTCCTCAGTGGGAAAAGACTCTGAAAGGCGGGTCAAGTGGTTGTCGGTGTTGCGTGGTGAGAAACCATGCTGGTTTCCCTTGCTTCGGGGAATTCGCTCACCAAACCGCCGCTGTGGATTTCTTTGGGAGAATCGGGTGCAGCCAAGATTAGTTTACTTAAATATCCTTCAAGTTCCTTGTAGAATCTCCAGTTTGAAGGCCCAAAGGGTCCCTCGCGATGAGGTCTTCCATCCCGGATCGGTGTCCGACTGTCATGCCATGTCATGGCCGAGTGGCGCGTCCGCTGCAACGAAGGAGGTCTCCGGCACCATGCTCACATCCTTGGCGGTGGAAACTAGACCCAGACATGTGTTGATTGATGTCGGTGATCTAAATTCTTGTTCAGAATTCTATTCAACTGCATAAGGATCTTGATGTACATCATCCTCATGTCGACCATGACCCTTGCTGAACTAGCGATGCACCTGCACATCAGTCTCAAGCACATCAGTTCAATCAAGCAGCTACAGATCTTCCCATGCTGAAAAGTGCAGAAGGGCTTTGGGAGGAAACAGGTCAACAAGTCCGGGCTTCATTTGCATAAAGTGTCTGAAGGAATATCACTTTGTCACCAATAATGTAAGGTGACGTAAAGCGAACCCATTGCATATTGTCTCCCAATCCTCGACCTCCGAGCCACGCCAAAGAAGTGCGTGTCTGCACAGGGCGCTCCTGTACAGCCAGGCATAGCCATTGGTCCAAAATGGTTTACAGGGTCACTGATGAGTTCGAAAGATGTCATCTCATCCCCTAAATGGGTAGCTAAAGATCTGAAGGGTTCAAAATGGTCCAGTCTGACATGCCATTTTTTATATTTTTTGGATTGGTGCCCCTTCGGGTCCAGAACCGATCAGAGAAGCATCTTGGTTTGTTGTTCTCCCCACTGTTTGTAGGCTCTAAACCACCTAACCACCTTGAAACCAAGGTCCTAAAACATATTGAGGCTTTCTTGTTTTCTTGTTATCACGGTGTTGCATGATAGGTTTATGTGACATGGTGTTTTCATGGAACGAAGCAAACCAGGAAGTAGAATGAATCAAGCAGGATCAGGTGAAAACCTTGCTCCAAACCTGCAGGGTTTCATATCAAACCATCTCCAACAAGACCCTTAGACACTTGGGGATTCATATTCCCAACTACGAATGGATAGTGGAACAATGAGTGAAAATACGTGAGACCGTCACTACAGTCACCAACGGCCGACTGCGCCCCGCGGTTTGAAAACCGCGCGTGCGGCGCCTCGTCGTCCTCCCAGGGAGTCGGTCCACTGGGCCTCCGCCGGATTCACATTCAGCACCACGTTGCGCACTCCAGGCAGCTTCCTTCGATTTCAGCAAAGGATTTGGACAAACCGATGAGATGACCAAATCGTTGTGGGTCGGGAGTCGAAGATCTCCTATAGTCTATAGTCCATATATGTATAAAGTCTGCAGTCTGCAGTCTCCCACTCTTGAAAAAACAGCTTTGCCATGCCAGCTGCCCAGCACTTGCCCAACAGCACTCAGAGGTCCCTAGGAAAAAACTAGCGTGTCATCTTCAATTCTATTCTTCCTTTATACAGTATTTATGTAATTTTGGATAACTGTCTGGGAGTGGCTGGTAAACCATGCCCAAACACCCCGAGCCCCCCGAAATCGTTGGACCCCAAAGCCATCGGCCCAGTGGCGAGCTGGGCACCCAGAGCTTCACGAGGTGCTCTTCCTGCGATTTCTGTCGCTTCACCGAGAGACTGGTGCCCCTCAGGTCAGGCCAACCTCCAGCGTGGGGGGGTCACCGGTTTTGCATTGTGGGAACCGGTTTCTCCCACAATGGCGGACGTGGGAACGATCTCCAAAGAATGCAACGATTGAACACAGATGGAGGCTTCCAATTGAGCTGTTGGTTGGGTACATTCAGGAGAGGTCCCTTTGGGGGGAGAGTTTTGCAATAACTTATACTGTATTGTTTGGGGCAATTCACCGCGGTCAATACATGTTGCGGACACGTTATCAAGCTTTGCGTTCTTTCATTCCGGTCTATTTTATAATGCTATATTTATAACTTAGGAGTTCTGGGAAAACGTTGCTGATACTGACACCCTTGGCCTCGATGTCCGTGTCAACACATCACGTCTATCAGTGTCCCTCCACCGACGGCTCCAGGGATTGGTCAGCAAAAAAACAACAAACAACACAGAAGTCTAGAGATGTCTAGAGTCTAGCAGCAGCCAAACGTCTTTCGCGGTGAAAGACTTTGCGTGGCACAAAACACATCAACAAAACCGGGTTACTGCAATAGAGACTCTATTGGTCTCAGCTACAGTAGCCGTAATCCTGTGCTTTCATGGTTCATGGAACCTCTGTGCGGCTCAATCCAGAAATACATCAACAGCTTTTTATTTGCAGGTCAAATTGTACACACAGACTCTTTCGTCAGCCACCATCCTCCAGTCGCACATCCCAAAACATGAACTTGCACCCCAAGACATCCCTCAGCGGAAAGCATCAGCGACTGGGTTTGTCGAGTCATCCACTCAACAAAGCCGTGCAGCGGCACCAACAGTATCAGGTTTTCTGCGTCTTCCAACAAACGTGGTGGGAGAACCCAACATTCTTCCGTTTGGGAGCTCCGCAATCTCCGGCGATTGGGAGCCTGGCAGGCATACGGATTCGACGCATTCTCCGCCAAGGAAGGCCCGAAGAACAAACCCCGGCTGTAGAGCCCACCTGGGAGAAGCTGTTCTGGGGCTGGAAGGTGGTGGGAGTGGAGCAAAATTGTTCCCTAGACAACCTTGACTTCAAGGATTTGTTGAAAGGCTAATGCAAAGTAGAGTATATTTGCAATCAAATAACTTGTCCCAGCTACAACTAGTTTTTGAATTGGATCACGTGAATCTCTGCTGAAGGGAGAATCCGAACCGTTCGCTCGAAAGGCTTTGCATCAATTTGCGTGTGCCCCAAAAGAACGTTCATTTCCAGCTTCTTTCCACACACAAGTCATTGATCTACAAACACCATACAGGAACGCGAGGACTGCTCAAAAAATCTGTTCCCATCTCGGGGGTCTTGCAGCTTCTCCATCGCTACCAACTCTCCGCGAGTAATCTGTGTTCGGAACAGAAGGAAAACCGCACTCCTTCTGGAGGTCCTCCCATCGGTCCCGCATGGATCTCCCGTCTCGTGGCCTGGGCGAACGTCCCTCTCTGTCCATCGAAACCGGACCAGTCCAAGTGGCCGGCTCCAGCGACCAGTTTTGGATGAAAGGGTTCTTGGAGGCCCAACTGAGCGCAGGAATGCAACGTCAATGGTGGATGTTCTAGTTTATTCAACCATGATTGATGTGTTGTTTAGGGGACGTGTAATGAATTGGATTGATGTGTGAATCATTTATGGACATTGTGTTGATCTGATGTGCTCACTTGATCTCAGTTGATGTATGTTGGCTTGATTAATTGATCGACTTTCTGTCTGCTTTTTGGTGGAGTTCGCTAGCTTATTTGATTGTCTGTTGGATTGGTTGGTTGGGTTGTCAGTGGTCTTTTGGTAATGCTTGCTTGCTTGGCTGTTGTTCTGATGCACTGCATTTAAGAAAACGATAGTCATGCAAAACTGGGGGCAAAGGTTACATCTATTCTACTTGTATACAGAGGTGAATACCAAACACATGACTGAGTTGTTCACATCCTCTCAAATGCTGTCGTGGCCTGTGAGGGTTGTCAACTAGGGTAGAGTTTTCACATTACACCGTGAATAAATATGATCATGGCAGGCTGGGCAAATGTCCATTCAATGGTGACGGTGCATTGGTTGACATTCAGCCAAGAATTGTTCTTGTATTTGTTCTTCTTTTGATGGCGTTGATTCCCCCTTGTGTCCATTTTTTTATTAAAGGTACTACATCTATACATGTACCTACTGTATATCTCTCCGCAAAAGATTGTCATGCAACATAGCAACTATACAGTATGTGCAAGTACAGGCAATACATATATATATATATATACGCATTCAAGCTATTCAAATCTACGGTCATGAATTGCACACAATCTGTATATAATATCCCTACTCCTTAGGAGGGGGGGACCACCAAAAATGTAACTTGCATTTTCTGGGCAGGGGGTGCCTGAACATGTAAATTTTACATTTTAGGGCTATTATCAACAAAAATGCAAGTTACATGTTTGAGGTCAAGCATGGCTTGAACAATTGGGAACAGGACGTACAGGGTGGAACAGGCACGCACTCTCTTGATCCGTGAAACACATCGAGTACGACCCACCTGTCAACCCTATTTGTTTTGCTTCTCTGTCCTTTTCATTTCCTTCTTTTATTTCCTTTCCCTTCTGCTTCTTTCTCATAATATCTCATAATACAATTGGATTTCAAGTGTTCCAAAGTGTCCTGAGGCGTCCTGATATGCAGAGTGTCAAAGAAATCAAGTTACAATTAACCCCCTCCCCCCTTTACACCCTTTTCCAGGGGGGAGGGTGTCCAGAAAATGTAACTTGCGACCTTGGAGGTAGAATCTTACATCTTTTGGGGGGGAGGTCCCCCCCTGATTTTCACGACCTCAATAAATGTAACTTACATATTTCCTGGTACTACCCCCCCAAGAAAATGCAAGTTACATTTTCAGACGTCCCCCTTCATTTCCAAGGAAGAAGGGGGTAGTGATTATATAATAGTTATTATATATTCCGGACACAAGACTTACACCACAACATCGACGACGAGCACTCCAATATCCTCAAAGATATGGACCTGCGAGAAATAAGAGACTGCCGCACCGCCCCTTTATGTGAGTGGGATCAAGAAAAGGCTACGTTTGAAAGGGTTCCCTCGTAGGGTGTCCGGTGTTCAGAAAACCTGCACAATGCCCTGCCTCAAAGTAGTGGTAGGGCGTCAGGGCCTCCATCGGTGTCTTCATCTTCAAGCTGAAACCTCAACCAACCACATGAGAGTCCGACCAAATGCTGAGGGTCAGCACCAACCTAGTCTGGGACGCAGTGTCTCTATAAAATGAATTAAAATGACATCCATTCTGTCCTCTTTCAAATTCTTTCAAGGACTTTAGACCGCTTGGATCAGTCCATTCATCAGTCGTGAAGGGACAATCAAAGGTTCACCGCATGGGTTGTCCATCTTGAAAGAACTCCTACACTGCAGAGTTCACTCCCATATATTAGGTTGGAGGCCGTCGCTATTAGGTTGGAGGCCATCGCTATGGCTACTAGGGTGGAGGCCATTGCTATTAGTAACTCAAAAGAAGACACTTTCTTGTTAAATTATGCATTCTGGAAGATAATCACTCTGCAGCAATCCGCCACCGCCCAGTTTTCCCGTCCACTCCCCAGCCGCGGAAGTCAGGCGACGCTTGCAGCGGAAGTCAGGCGAGGGCGTGAAGACCGGGGCTGCTGTGGTGTCGAAGGTGTCATTCAGCAGCTCCTCAGGGCGAAGCCACGAAGCCACGGACAGCTCTTTCCACCAAAGCCGTTGAAAGGCCCAAATTGGCACATGAAGCGAACCCAGAAAGGCCTGGGTCCGATCAGTTTTGGAGCTTGTGGACGTTTGCGTCTGAGAGTTCTTCTTATCTAGAAGTCATCCTGGATTCATGCCCTCAAAAGAGGAATCCAAGTGTAGAAGAACTGTTCCATAGGCAATGGAATGCAAAGGTGTCCTTCAAGCAAGCCTCGAAATGCTGCAACTCCGTTTGACATGTTCGCTACAAATGTGCCTCCAAGTAGCGTAACCTCTGAGAAAGAAACACTGAGAAATTGGAGCTCAAGTTCACTCAAATCTATCGTCTGGGGAGAATCTTGCGAAGAAGCACAACAGAAATCACCAAGTGAAGAAAATCACGGCACTCGTGGTTAGGCAGCCTATGCAAGTGCAACCCATTGACTAAGAAGGTGTTAGTTAGTGACCAGCTTTGCCACACAAAATCGCCCCGCTGCGGCCGTGAACGGCCGGGAACGGCCCTCCTCGCTGCCGTTGGGCCAGGCGTAGTAGAGACTACCTGGCTCTTGTGGGACAAGGAGACCTTGCTGTGGAGTTTTGACTAAACACTCTCATTTTGGGGACTAAACATCAAAACATCGGAGAATTTGGACTTTGGACATCTTTAGACCAATTGAAAGGGTGCAATATGGTTCAATATCAACTATATCGTTGAATCTGTTGCGGCCATTTGGGAGAAATTGGTTGCTTTTCCCCTTTCTTCGACGGGTCGATGAACGACTCCCCACCTCGGACGACAAGGTGGTCAAGGAGCGAGTAGTTGAAAGCAGCCTCTTCAGCAGCTTGAAGGGCCAAGTTGTGACCAACCCTAGTGGAAAATAGTCACAAAACAACCTGGAGTTGTTTGAAAACTGAGCATCGTCAACCCTCAGGCTGGGAATCTGTTCTTGCCAGGAACGTCAGCTTCGTGGGTCCCAGAAAAGAGCCAGCACGATGGATGTATAACCACAGCGTATCCCTGCATATCCCGATCCCATGGGGGACATTGAACAACCAATCTGTTTCATTCGCTTCGTCCAGTTGTGTAAGCCATTCTTTGAGCCCGAGGCCCTGCCTCCTTACTAATTAAGGCCAGTAGCTATGAAGTAGGTGGTTCTTACATGTGTCTTCTTTCTGAAAAGAATCTTTCTGGTGCATGAAAAATCTTCCCCTGGAAGTGCCCCACCACCACCCTGCCCAGTGCTCCAACCCTCTGCCTGCATCGCTTTGAGTTCGCAGAAGCGCATCCAAACGAAGGGCAGCTGTTGCTCGGACTCGTAGACATCCTGCGGAGAGATCCCTGACATCATCACAGTCGTGCGCGAGAAAATATAAGTAATTCTTTTTTTTCTGTGTATCCCTAACGATGTGCTTGTTAATTGTTAGAAATGCACATACCCTCCCTCCAACAATCGGGGAAGCTGACCTGGACCCCCTTCTAGAGGAAAATGGTCTCCCAGGGGCCTATGTTCCAGTTCCATGATTGTTGCAGGGAGTGTAATCATGACATACCCTGGTCTTCCATAACAGGAACATTTAATGGATTGGCCACTTGTGAGTTATGACTCTTCCTTTTCATCAGCCAATCTTCCTTGGAACTACGGGACTGTCGGACTATCATCCAAGTGTGGTGGACTGGCTTTGCAGCTTGCTCGTCTGACACAGGCTTGCTCAGGCGGGTGACTGCTCGTCTGACATCGTGCATGGGATCCAGCCAGTTGGTACCAGAACTGGTACCCCTCTGATCTGGGTGGCTTGCCATCCAAGCAAGCTTGGATTCTGTGGTCTGTGGATTTCCAGTGACACGGACGGCAATCCCATTGCTTCGGATTGCTGGCTGTGATTGGCATGGCTGAGGTGGTGAGCGCCATGAAGACTACCCTCAACAACCATCGCAGTGTAAAGACCCAACCACTCGGCTATCGCAAGTCATGGCATGTCATAAGCCCCTTGGGCTGACGGCGCGCAGGCTGTCAACAATGAGCTGAAAACAGTGGCGCCAGTCGGGCTAGTGGCCCCAAGAACGACCAATGTGCATTCTAGTGCCTTTGCGTTGGACCTCAATGGTGCAGGAAGTCTTCCCCAAAGGCATGGCCTTTACGTTGGCACCTCTCCTCCGACCTGTCGCATCCCCTTCTCGCTCCCAGCCGTCGGCACCGTCGGCGCACGCTCCTCAGATTCAGGCACTTCCAAGCTTTCAGCATAGCTCCAAGTCGCCTCAGCTGTGTCGTTCACCACATGTCGTTCTGACGCTGTTGACCCCCTGCTTTTTGTTTTTGTTGCGGTATGCTCCTTTTGTTCTGTGTGTGCGTGCGTGTGTCTCCAGCAGTGAAAACTGGCAGCATCGTTTTCATCACCATCCTTTGGTCTGTCTTCTGTGTCCATCATTTGCACCTCTATGATGCTGCAATCGCGGAGCTTTGAACTTTCTTGTTCCACCATAATTGCCACAATTGATCCCTGGTGATGGACGATTTCTTCCAACAACAGGACAAAAAGCTCACATCACCTCATGTTAGCAGTGAGGAAACAGCGGGCGTCTGAATGATGAGTTGCAGGTCATCGGCATGGGAGTGTTGAACTTCATCCCGCTTTGATATATGCATCACGACTGAAACATCGGCGCTCGCAGCTGATGCTAACATGACTACACCAATAACTCTACCCCCTCAAAACCTCATCGGCCTCTCCCCACATTGACGCTTCGGCACCACCGGTGGGTCCGGTGCCTTTTGCGCCGACGAACGAGACCGTTCCAAGCAGCCACGGCCAGATAGGCCACATAAGAGAGCGCCAAAATGCTCCAAAGCACCCAGGCGAGAAAGGCGTCGTTGGGGTTGGGATACTCCTCCCATTTCCTGATCCGATCAGGGCATCAGTTGATGGAGTTTGGTGTGTGTGGAAGTTTACCCCCCTGGCCCTGACCTTCTCACGATCGTTTTCCTTTACATAAAGACCATTCTTCACACCTGTTTCTGACCTGTTTGGTCCACACCTGTTTCTGACCTGTTTGGTCTAAATTCTGAGAAGGCGGTTGGACCCAAATGTTCTTGATGGGTGAGTTTGGTCTCATTTTTGTTGGCTCGCTTCGACGGGGTGTCGACCCCCCGCGTTGGAGACGTGACACCGGGGTGAAGAAAGGCTGGGAAGGCTGGGAAGGCTCTGGGTCCATCTGGCAAACAGCCTTGGTGACTCGATGCCTCGGGACTCAGAGCCTTATGATGGTGACTCCAAGTAGACTCAGTAGACCCAGAGCAGATGACTCCAAGTAGATTATATGGGGCATGCTTGGTGACTCCATTTGCTTTGTTCCCCTCACCCACTCAGGACAGCTCACATACCGGTCAACCGCTAATCCGCTGGGCTCTTCCTCTCCAAGTCTCGGTGGCAACCTGGGCGAACGTCGGTGGCAACTGGGTAGCCGTCGGGGTTTTGGAGAGATGATGATGGGGTCGTCGTAGTATGAATGCTACCTGGTACCCCTGAAGAGTGGTAATTATCTCTCCGTTTTGTAATTATCTACTATAGTAGTAACGCCCTTTGTTACTAGTATGCGACGCCCGACGATCGGTGCCGACAGTAGCGACGCCCTTGTTCCTAGTCGCTTTTGGCCAGGAGCGCCCCTAGTATAGCGTCCGATCGCTACTAGTGGCGATGCCCTTTGCTCCTAGGAGCGTTCTTGTTCCTAGTATATAGCTTGTGAGAAGAACCTCATGAGAGATGATGAGATAGAACCTTGTGTAGAATGTAGATTGATGATGATACCCTCAAACACCCTTTTGATCCCTTTTGTAGATAAGTTGAGAATAGTTACACACTGGCCAACGCTCTTGTAACATATATATAAATATTATTATTACTTCTATTATTATTAATATATTATTGCTATTATTATGTTATATTATGTTGTGTTACTATGTCATGTATATATATATATATGTTACCAAGAGTTCCGGGGGAAGCAGTGATCTAAGCAGTTTCTGGACAATACAAACAACACAAAGCACATCAAGGCAAACATCTTGTTGACATATGTTGACATTTGTTGACAAAGAAAGCACCCGAGGAAAAACAAAAGGCAAACACCGAGAAATACAGGTGTGGGTGACGATACCGCATCCCCTCGAAATAGAGCATGTCCTATTGTGGATCCATGTGGATCCTTTTGGGCTATTCCCGAAAGGTGCAAGGCAGAGTGACGCCACATCCGAGCCAGGCAACATGCCACGCCGAAACACATGTAAGGCCGGACATAGATCGTAGCCGCAGTGAGGACACTCCCCACCGGTGCTGTGAGCCACACGGCGACGGAAACAAGCTGCAACCGTCTACTCGAAGAGACGGAAACACGTCATGTTCCATGGATGTGAAGGGCACTTCTGCGAATGGCCTTGCTTTCCCCCAAAAGAAGGGTGCAGGGTTTCCATCCGTCTCCATCAATGGGAGTGTGCTTAAGTGTGCTTATGTAAGATGGAAAAGAAACACTTGCAGCTCTTGGAAGGCTTAAACAGTGACAAGAACCTGCGTAAGGTGAGAT
The DNA here is from genome assembly GCA_963970005.1 of Durusdinium trenchii. NCBI lineage: Eukaryota > Dinophyceae > Suessiales > Symbiodiniaceae > Durusdinium > Durusdinium trenchii. Next base: position 685,018 of record CAXAMN010023128.1, on the reverse strand, counting down.
GTCACACATCAATACAAGGTGGTGCTGGGTTTGCATCATCAAGTGACTATTGAGTTTCTTGATATGCTACTGAACGATCGTGTTTTGGTGGAAAAAAGCCACTTCGTGATGGAATATCCTGCACAATAATATGAGGCTCTTTTACACCAAAACCTGGACATTTGATGACATTTGATACTCGCTAAAGCGAAACTAAACGTCACTAAACCATCGACGTCTGTGACAAGAACAACGGGCTTTATCCCAAAATGATTCTTAGAGGGGGTCCAGGTTCTCTGTTTAATTCAATCATCACACAACAAACAGGTCTTGTCTGGAGTCTTTTTGCAGCATGACCAGTGTCGCAGGTGGTGACCTGTGGTGCTCTCGAGTCTTGATGCCCTCGACCAGTGTAACGAAAGATGTCGAAATCAAATCTTTCACCCGAGCTGTCGCTAGGCAGGTTGAAGCAAGGCATCCAGCTCACCTCGGAAGAGTCAACATTCCTGCACCCGGTGGATGAGGATCGGAAGGGTTCCGTAGGCTACAAATGAGCTACAGCAATCATCTCGGGTTACATGTCGTGAACAAACAAAGCGAAAAAAGGACCAACAGAACATCCCTGCACCCAGCCCTGCCAGGTCTCCTCTGGGGACAAGTTGGAGGTTGCTGGACTGTCAACTTTGCTGTCAACAAGGTGTAAAGGAAGACGGACTGCTGGCCAGGTCATGATAATATGTTCACGACAAGCCTTCTCTGAACATTGCACCTGTGTATAGTCAGTTCCAAATAATTTGCAGACGTGGCACTGGGATTGCCAAGGCCCAGGAAAGGCCAATGACAAAAGAAGTGGTACTTCTCCTGCCAAAATGCAACCATTTAAGTCTCTGACATCTAAACAACGCGGAAAAGGAAGATGGCCAACATACCCAGTGTGGCACTTTGACTCTGATACACCTGTTGAGGCCAGCCAAACTGCGAGGGCTTTCAAAAATGCTGAATGAATTTACTGTACTTTTATACCATGCACAATGATCAATGAACATATGTAGACTCTTGCTGTTTCATGTGGTTTCTGGCAAGCACTTCGTGTGCACTAGAACACTGTTGTGCCGCTAAGGCATGTTGGGTGGTCCGGTAGTTGTTGTCCATAAACAAAAAACATGGGACAGGGGCCTTCCTGCCGCAAAAGAACACACAATGACCCAGGGAAATGGTCCTCCAAACGTCCACATTGACCCAAGGGGTAACCTGAAACATGAGTACAAGCTCAGCGACTCTCCGAATTTTGAGTTCTGGGAGATTCACTGGTATTGCTTACTCTCGGACTGATGCTGAATGGACATGCTGAATAGAAATGGGTGCATGGGTGCATCGGAAGATGCTACCGACACAGAAGCCTAATCAGGTTTAATTCATCGAATGTTGGTTTGTTTGGGCTTGTTGTCATGATTGGTCCAGAGCGATGAAAATGGAAAGCAGCGCCCCGGATCGACATTGAAAGCAACGCCCCCCTCCAACCATTGGCTGGCGGCCATTGGTTTTAGGCTCCTCCCAACAACTCCCCACCCGGGCCTCGCGGATGGCGGGGAACCTGAGTCGACAAGGATTGGACGATGAATGGGCTGATCAGGACTATACAAAAAGAATCGTCAGCCCACACACCCACCAATTCTGACAAAGGAGAATTCAGACTTGAAAGTCACCCCAGGTCATTTGGAACACTCCCCTACACACAGCTGGAAGGCCAGCTAGCAGCAGCTAGCAGGTTTCGCTTGGACAGCTGCAAAATAGTGCGTCAAATGTTCTCATGAATCCTCTAAGGAGAAGCTCCCCAAATTCCACACAAAGCGGTTTCTCCCGAAAACTGAGCAACACAAAAAGGCCGCACTTCCTGAAGATGGGGATTGGTATGTTTTGGGACACTAGTTGGATGGAATTGGAGCCTCCACCAGTACCAAAACCACCAAGTCCATGCTAGGTTGACATCCGAGGGGTGCTCTTTCTGTTTTAGTTTGGTCACATCACTTGCGAACGTTCCCTGTCAACAGCTGCACATGACCCTATACAAAATGTACACAACTATGAGGCTATGAGGAATGGCCAACACGATCTGTTCCACAAAAATCCACGAAAGTTCGAAGGATGAAACAATCCCAAAACGGTTTCACTGTTCTTTTAGTATGGAATGGGCAAAGGCATGAGAAATCCCTCAAGGCAAGCCTCTTTTTTGGTACAGTTCTTACTCTTCAAACTGTTGCCGACTGAAGGTTTGACCATCTTGACACTCCAAACTGTGGTTTGCACCAGCCTCTACAGACGTTGGGTCATAGCTAAACTAAACCGCATGTTCTCCCGAACCCAGGCACATGACCGTCCAAGGCACATGACTGTCAGAAGACTGAAAATGAAAATTCCAGATGCCAATCGTCCCAGCACGGTCACGATATCAGCCCTCAGGGAAAGGACTTACACTGTCCAGCAAGAAATTACAAAATGCATAATCAAGCTACAAAGCATGCTCTGAAAGCAGGGTCTTGACTGGCAGCATCCCATGCCACCTCTGTTACCTGCCTTGCAACTTGACTAAACCAAGAGTTATGTGCCAAGTTCAGGCACGTGAGCAAAGCACAAGGCTAATTTTATTTTGAGACAGTATATATAGGTCTGGTATGTTACATTCGCATATGTTTGCGGCATGTAAGTGTCTCGAAGTTGATATAAGCACTGATGAGGCTCTGTTCCGCCTAATGATACAGCTAGGAATGTAAGTAAAGACTCAATCATAGGTGTGTGGCTTGTAAGGCCAAAGACCCAAAAGCAAGGCCTCACAGGCTAGCGGGTTGCGCAGAAAGCGGCGTTAGACTCCGTGAGTGTCAATATGATCATCGTATGTGACGCACACGTTCCTATCGCTACAACTCAGCGCAATATTGAATAGCGTTTCACGGTGTCTCTAAGCTTCCAAAGAGGACAGTCACATCCGCTAATTCAATCTGGATTGTGTTGAAATATCTTGAAATATAATTCAGTAATGCATTCTCCACCAACCAGTAGGGTTTCGTCCATGTCTGGAATTTCACCGTGTTCTCGGTGTCCATGGTGCAATTTTGGGTGAGGGTCCATGTGTCGCATGCTCTCAGCGGTTCCTGTCAACGGGTGAGACTGGGTAAAACTTGGCTTTGACAACCATGCCCTGTCGAAACAAGGGAAATGAAGTATAATCTTGATACCCAAAGCCTCCCAAAAGCATCCCATGGTGCCTTATATGTATATACATGTATCTAATATATATATATATACAATGATACAGCAAACCGTAAACGGAACACATTTCTTCCCTGCACAGCAATTCGATGCTGGAAGATCTGACCCAACACGTCTGGGTCCAGAAAGATTGGGTGCTCCGCAGGACCACCGGGTGCTCCATGGTTTGCTCCGGTCGTGACGGTCATGGCACCAGTCTTGGCATCGAAGGTATCAAGCTGGAACTGGTCATCAGGTCATTTGTCCACGGCAGCCTTCCATGTCGGTTTACAAAAGGCTCTCCCAAAAAAAGAACGAGGAACCAGCGGAACAAGGACCATCACCGTCCATACCCGTTGCTTGTCTGGCCATCTAGATCCGTTCCGAGCCACATGATGTCATTGATGTGATGATGGACTCGCACCATAGATGTGGGAACTGGCAGAACCTCAGTCGGGAAGTGAACGGTCAATGTCAAGTGACCCCCACCAACCGTCCATCTGTTTTGGTGCATGCCCTTTGTCCCACGTTCGGATTGGGTGGACGGTTATGCAACCCAGGAACCCTCCAGGCGATTTGGATTTCCCACTGGGTGGTCTCGGAGTTCCCCGAAATTCCAGGTGTGTCCCACCGAAATTCACCTACTGAATCTTCCCAGGCGTGTTTGCAGGGACCCCGTAATGTGGCTTCTCCCCTTCAATTCCAGTCACAAACTCACCGAAACAGGAGCACTGAAACACGAGCACCCTGATTGAGTGCTGGGTCACTGCGGGGAACCCTTGCAACACAGGCGAAGTGGATGATGGACCATTCTTCCTTAGATTCTGCACACCCATTTGCTTCAAAAAAAACGGCAGAACCGCCCTGCCCAGGGGCCACTTTGAGCCGATGCCCCAGCAAAGGCATCTGCTGCACCTGAATGCGGGGGGGAAGGATGAGAGCTGATCAAACAGCCATTGTGCACTTAGACTTCAACTGTGTTGGTTTAAGGCCATTTGTGTTTGCTGAGCTGGTTTCGACACAAACTGTTATGAACTTCCGGTGTTCCGAAGTTCCTTGGTGAAATCAGGTTGAGAAGTCCGAGCTCGGCATCCGTTCGCCCTTCTCCTCCGATTGGTGCTGGTAGAAGCGGCCGTTCAGCCGGTCACGGCTAGAACCTACATGAATTATATACAACCAACCAGGCAACCACAAAGACATACAGTACATAGGTCACTAGGCAACCATCCAATCAAATAGACTGTACCAACATGTACCAACCAAACCTTCCACCAAATCAAAGCAAAACCACAACCAAAACCACTGAATCCTCACCGTCTGAACTTGACGAACTCCCAGCCACCACCATGGGATTCGCATCCAGTGCTTCAGGGATGATCCGACTGTCCTTGGGCGATCCAACGGACCCCAAACGGAGCCAACGATCGACACGTGGTGCTCGCAGCGAGGCCGCCATCGGCCCAGCGAGCTGGGCTACGTACCATCAATACCCCAACAGTTGAGTGCGAAACCTTCTTTGGAGGGTAGTCAGAAGCTTTTGCAAATAATGCGGCCTTGACTTTCGGCAATGCACAACAATGGAGCTGGGCTCTGGCCATGGGTCAAAACCTTGAAGAAAAGCTTGATTGGCCTTTCCAAATGAACAGAAAAGAGGACCCCAAAAAGGTCGACCAAGCTCTTGGAGCTGGTTCTTGATTCTTGATTGACTTGGTGATGGCTGGACACACCACAACGGGGGCGACTAGAATGTGTACAGTAACTCCATATTCGCCTTGCTACACCATGATACATCTACTTAATCTACCTTTTTTGGAAGGTCATTTGGAAGGTCAGGTTGAGATCCAAAGTAGATGTGCTGGGTATCAGCCTCAAAACCTTCAAGTATATAAGTCTAAGTAGATATAAGTAGCTTTCAACATGGATAATTACACGCACTATATAGGTCCCAGGCTCTAAGTCCTAAGAAGGTCATTTGATAGGGCAGAAGCCCACTTCTTCAGCGACCAGGGTATTTGCCGATCTTTGTGCCACTTTGTGCAGTCTTGAAATGATCCGGTCACGAAAACCTGGCAAAGACATGATCAACGAAAGTAATGAAACATATTAACTTCTTCCCATTGCCATGTCCAGGAAGAAAAGACAGTTGCAGTGCAATTGTCTTTGACTTTTCAGGAATCGCTCAAGTCATCTAGCTATAGATTACTACATTTCATCGCAGGTCTTCCGTGTCATCCACGGTGTCCGACGGTGTCCCCCACGATTGGTCCCCAGCGGCGTCGAAGTAGAAGGTGTCCTCATGGGGTGCGCCGTAGCGCCCTCCCAGCGAGTCCGACCACTTCCTCGGCGGTGCCACCGGCGGGTCTTTCGTCTTGTCGTCTCGTTCTAAAAAGCAACGCGCGCAAAGGGTGAGACATATAATATAATATACCATGAGGTCCTTTCTGATTGGCTCTTGATACTGTCCTACAGATTCCTGAAGGTCTTTTCTTTGGCCAGCCATGCTGATGTGCCCATACATTGGCCCAGCAAGTCCAGCTACAGCAGCAAAACACTCAGCATAGATGGAATTTCAGGGTAAATTGCAGACAAATGCCACAAGGTCCATCCCGGTCCACCCACTTCACGGCCTGGCCAGGTACACCAGTCCGCACCAGTTCATCAGAGGTCAAGTTGCTATGAAGTATGGAGCGAGCAGTTTTCCAAGGGTGTTTCTCGCCCTTCATTGAAATGCATAAGAAAACAACAGAGTGGTCGCGTGTTCGTCGGAACCATTTCTCCTCCAATCATTAGCGGAGTAGCTCTAACCTGTGCGGTTCCGCAGTTTCGTCCATCTCTTTGCCAAGTCTCTCCAATGCCACCAGCGAACGCACGATTGTGGTGCGGTTCTGAAGGCAAGGCACGTGGTGCGGGAATTTGCAGGAAGGCCATAAATGCAATGACTCGTGGCACTTCCGAACAAGCTGGATGTACTGTACATTTTGGGGGGATGTCAATTGATCCCATGATTTGGGGTTGATGGGTGTGCTTCCAAACACCAGCGCACATCTGCAGAGGGCCTTCGCAAGGAAGGGGACATAGATCTTGAGGAAGCTCTCCTGCAGCATGGTCTCAAGTAGCATCATCAAATCAAAACACTGTTGAAAAAAGGGGAACACAATACAGCAATGACTGGCCGATGAAACAGTTGAAAATAGTTGAAATCACCGGTGATGAAGCAGGGTGATCTCCAAAAAAAGGTAACAATATTTTTTTCCGATGGTGTTTGCGACCCAAGGTGATTTTATTCAAAGAAACAGTATAAATCCCCGTATTCTCCTTGACATGCTTTTCATGTAGAGAGATTGGGTAAATCCCATTACCAGTAACAGTGCATGATGATGGTTAGTACATTTCTTACAGGCTGGTCTCTAAATAGTGCTAATGTGTGATACATTTTACTGACTGTTACTGGCAATGGGCTACACCCTACATACACCTCAGGTGCTGCAGGATGTCTTTCCTTCCAGATGATGTCTGGCCTTGAGAACCAATGGTTGCCCTCTCCCGATGTTGGACTGTGGCTCCTGTCTCTGCGAGACAGGATGGCTTGCATTCGCCAAGGAGGGTCGGATGAACAAGCCATTCACCTGAGCCCAAAGAGGGTTGGACAACATCTGGTACATGTGCAAAGAATGGCAACCTCTTCTTTCATGCCAACAAACACGCATGGTGTTTTCTCCTCTCCTTCCTCTACGGGCCAAACATCTACGGGCGCCGTGCAGACTCCGTCCATCCCAGGAACATAGCTGTAGTTCAGCCGCTGCAGCTCTTTGGGGATCGGCCCCTGGAGAGCAGGGGCAACATGTAAAAAAACATCTGGTACGTGTGGAAACAGCTGCTAGCTCATGATTGACCCCCCCCAATCAACAGAACTCATGCAACTATTTGGTTCCCAACCTTCTGGCCTCCTGGGGGCTCATGGGTCGACATTACACAAAAAGAATTGTCAGGAATTCCGGATTTGAAAGCTTCAGCCTGCAGGTAGAAAGAGCATGTTTCATTCGGAGCCACGATTCATACTTGTCCCCCCAAACTATGAAACGATGTGAAACAAACATGTTGTCATCTAGTCTACGCATGTCTATGTACTATGCACTGGCGCCAAAAGTTGGGTAGTCATGATAATATGAAGTAGGGCGAGGTTGTGTGGGCCGTCAAAGCAACATGCGCCTGCAGCTGCAAGAACCACCGGTGGTAGGGCAGAATGCTCTCCTGGTCGTTGGATTCAGCGAGGAATTGCACCCAACGGGGTGAAACACATGGAAACCTATCCTGAAACAATTCAGCGCCTGTTAATTTAAGATACCTTCGAACAATTGATCTGTATCTTTAGCAAATAAATGATGAACAAAGATCTAATTGCAGCAGGGCGCCAAGTCTGAACGTGAGTGCTGTTTGGGGATGACAAGTCCTCCGTAGAAAAAAACAGGACAACGACCGAGCACATAAGTGGGACTCACCGAGGATATACTTCAGGAACCAAACTCTTGGTTCAAATCCCGGTCCCTGTAGGGTTTGGACTTATTCATATTGTGGAATCTGAGCATGCCCGTAATTTTTGGAAGAAAAACCTGCAGTTCAACATAGTTCAACCAAGGCCCTGACCAATGACACCCCCAAACTGACAAAGTAACATGCAAGTGGACCTGATTGTAGTCCCTTCTTCACCCAATCAAGCCAAAAATACGTTAATTGGCGATTTCTTGGCAATTGGTCCAGGTTTCATCTGTGCCTCTTGGCGATCTCTGACATGCGCAAATTAAGCTGTTCAAGCAGGATTGGAGGGTTTCCCGGATAAATACGTTAGACTTGAGACAGTTGACAACTTGATCCTTCTTGAAACAAACCACACATACAAAATACGTTACTTCGAGTGATCCCCACCATGACATTTCAGTCTGATGACAAGCTTTCTGGCATGTATTCAAACAATATGTCGGCATTCTTTCTGGCATATCTTCTGGCATTCTTTCATCTGACACTATTTCTGACATTATTTCCGGCATATCTTCTGACATTCTTTCTGGCCTCTCTTCTGGCATGCTTTCTTGCATATCTTCTGACATTCTTTCTGGCATGTCTTTTGACATTCTTTCTGGCATATCTTCTGCATACTTCTGATATTCTTTCTGGCGTTTTTTTCTGGCATATCTTCTGACTCGCGGTTGAGGTCCGGCGGGAAACACTGCCAGCCGAAGCTCGCGGTTGAGGTCTGCCGGGGGAACACTGCCAGCCAACACTTGCGGTTGACGAGGAGAAGAGAGGAGAGGAGAGGAGAGGAGAGGAGAGGAGAGGAGAGGAGAGGAGAGGAGAGGAGAGGAGAGGAGAGGAGAGGAGAGGAGAGGAGAGGAGAGGAGAGGAGAGGAGAGGAGAGGAGAGGAGGCGGAAGGCAGCTGACATAAAAATCCAACACCCCTCACCTGGCAGGTGGGGAACAAGCACACTTTGCACATAAAGAAGGGTGTCATGCACCTTTGACCTCCAAATGGCTTCGACACCGAGACACCGAGCTTCATGTCGGACCTCACCCCACAACTCCTGTGGCACCTCTTGCATCGAGAAGAGCCGCAAACACTTCATCGGGCCAACCTCCACCTGCACCAGCTCAAGATCCATTCAAAAATCCCTATCGAAAACGAGCAAAATTCATGGACTCATCATGAATCATCTATATAGAGGCTCTATATAGAGGCTGACATCATGTATCTGGTGTTGTGTGAGGGTCGTACAAAATTGTGTACGTACTGGGTATTCCATCAAAAACGTACAAAGAGAGAGCATGGGCTGTTTCTTTGTCCACCCAACCCAGCTTGGCCTTAATCCAAACTTCTGTTGGCGGTGGTCATCCTACCCGGAGCTCCCAAACTTGGTGGGGTTGCTATGAACACGTGTATTTAACAATTGATGTATAACTGATCACTAAAGTTCGGTATATACCAGTAACAGTGGATGATGGTGGTTAGCAAAGGCCTTTCTCAAAAACTTTTGCTGACTGTTACTGGTATTGGGCCATACCGGCCATACCCTAAAGATGTGTTTCTACACCCAAGTAGGTTTAAACAGTTACAACCATGACACATGTGGAGTCCGGTCGCAGGTTGGTCGGGCTCCGTGCCTGTGGCACCTGGTGTCGGTCCAAGACATCACGGTGCCAAAACTCCTGGCGGGTCTCCGGGCACGGCGACCAACACGAGGTTTTGGTTACGGTCAATAAACCAGGACCTTCAAAGTGACCCTTTGATATCCCAGGATGAGGTCACTTAGGTCTGTACAAGGTCACTTAGAGACTCCAAAGAAATCACTTTGAAGGTCCTGGAAGACGTTGTTTCGATGGTTGAGGGTGCCCATGCTTGGTTCTGACGGTTTACGTTTAGCTTTTCTTTCTTCACCGGGGTTGGTGGGAAAAGCCAAGGGACTCTGCAATCCAAAAGTTGTTCTTCCATACCAAAACATCCAAAAGCAGTTGTTCTCAACACATCAGATCCTCAAATCCAGGTGCCTCCATCATCCCGTCGGGGCGACTCGTTGCAACTCCTTCACCGTCTTCCACTAGAAACTGGCAGAAACAGCACCCCAACAATGTGGCGGCAGGCTCCGTGCCGTTCGGCATGAGGAACTCCAACTCTCTCTCCAAAAGCCTTGGCTGTTCTGGTGATTTTTGGACCAACACGAAACTCCCTCCCCTGGAGCCTCCAGGACCTTCGAACAAACATCCAGGGCCCAGGCGTCTTCGAACTCTCAGAATGTCTGGAATGTCTGCGCCCCACAGTGGATTCGACTCCCTTTGCACTGCATGTGATGACCAACATAAAAAGTCACAGAACGGTTTCGCTGGGTGTTTGGCTGGAGTCTAAGTGCATCTCGCATAGAAATTTCAGGCGGGGACCCTTCCGCAAAGTTCGACCAGCAAATTTGATCAAGAGGCAAATGCTCCAGCAGCGAGTAGTTCAAACTGCCTTGGATGAGCTGGTCCCTGTCACCTACCCTTCATTGAAGTTTGACCGTCGGGTAACTGATCCGATGATGATTGAATTTCCTGTCTTTCTTCCGAAGGCCACATGTCCAACTATGAAACCCTGACCCTGTCCGACAAATCCCTGACCCAGTCCCTGACACGCGCACGGTCGACCTGCTAACAACCCCCGCGCTTCCCGGCGCTTCCCCCAACACAGTTGGTCTCAGATGCGTTGGAAAACTTTCAGCTCACAAACATCCAGTCCTGAGAAGGAGAGCCACATCGCCATCAGAGAACCACACACTCCATCGGAGAAGCACATCTCAGGAAATCCTCTATTTAGGTCGGGTGTATTACTGAAACTGTTCCCATTCACTACGCAGATTTTGTTGAACAACTCTACGAGCGTCTGTGAGTTAGTGAACGCATTGGAGGCATCCTCAAAATTAAACGAAAGGATCCATACAGCCCAACACAGGTTGAAACATGTTGAACAATTGTCTGAAGCCACAGCATGGTGGACTGAAGATCTCAGGCGACTACTGATTGCAGTCTGGATATTCAACTTTCAAGTTCACTATCCTGCTTCCTTCCCAAGCAAATAGTTTTCGAACCTTCTACTGCCGCTGTTTGTATAGAATAGATCTCTAAATATCTCTAACTATCTCTAACTATCCTCTATCTCTGGATGGAAGTGAGCACTGCTGCCATTTTGATCAGAGTGCGACCGACCCATAAGCTACAGATCTTTGCACATCACGCATAACATTGTCCGGGCAAATGACACAGTGCTGTTGGTATATACTTGTGCATACTGCGCCATGCTGGGGGTGCCATTCAACAAAGCCGGTGTCCTTCACAGGATCAGCTGCACATCCGTCCAATGACCCCTCGGGGAAACACGTCCAGTGACCCGATGCCAAGTGTCTCACCGTGGGCATCTGCAGCCGTTCGTTGGAGACACCTCGAATTCGTTTCATTCGGTGCAGCCATCCGGTGATCCGGCCTCTCTTTCATAGAGAATGGCACAGGTGCGAAGTGCGAACCAATTCGCAAATATTTGGATCAATTTTGGATTCAAGGCATTTTACCACGGAGGGAGGATGGTTGCCTTCAACATCAGAGTTCCACCAACAAATGCCACTCGAGCCGCTCTCCCGAGTGGGTCGCTGCACGTCCTCCCAGAAGCTCCGGAGAGTCATCGCCACGAAGGCGATGAAGGCCACGACCAAGAGGATCCAAAGACCTCGCGGAAACGGAAAAAAACACATTTCTTCCGGAGGAAGACAACACCAGCAACTCGGGAACTGAAGAGCAAGACGTCGGGAAACACTGAAATAGAGTATGAACCGAAATGTCCACCCGCCCCGCGGTTCGGGCTCGGCACCCCGAAACCGGTGGACCGGGCGTTTTGCGAGCCAAGGTGGCAGTAGTTGAGGCAACTAAAGGCCCTAGTAGCCGATGAGTCGTCTGTTGGCGACCATGGTACAAATGCATGGTCCGGGTACAAGATGAAAACGAGTGTCGTTGGCCATGGGAGTTTACAAGTGGAATTCTACCGAGGGTGACCTTCTTTGAGCTGGGAGTTGGATGAATGGCTCTCAAGATAAAACAACAGCGACAAATCCAACTCCAAAGCTCATGTCGGAACTGAATAATATCGCATCCTCGACTCCATGCTAACCCCGGCAGTCCCCCTCCTCAGTTCTTAACAGAAACTTCGTGCAACTACAACATAATTCTGCGTAAACCGTCCAATGCCGCCTGGGTTGAACTGAAAGCTAAGCAAGTAGTAAGTCTTTCTGCTTCAAACTCTAGATGTCGTTGGGTGCCACTTTATGCAATAAGTAGTGCAATAAGTGATAATTCTTCCTTCCGGCTGTTGGCTTGGTTTTGCACATTCTGCACTCGGTTGAATTACTACACCGTGAGACTTCCACGAAAATAAACGGAACCTGATGTCACCACTCACTTGGCAACATCCTTTCCTGCCTACGTCGGTCGCTCTACGTCTGTCGCCCTCTTCCCCGCCTAGGGCGCAGCTCGCATCGTTGGGATTCCGGAAGGAGGACCTCTTGGGGGGGAACATGACCTGGGCCGCGGGGGAGACCACCGAGTCCGACAAGTCTTTGAACGAGTCCCCAAGGTAAAAGCGGTGTGAGTTTGATGATAATAACCGGTTTTCTGCCAATAGACGGCTCAACACACCTTAAGGATAAAAGATCTTAAAGAAACAAAGGTCATGTTGCGCCATGTACTGGAGAAAATTTGGGTAGATTTGCCAATTGTCTCAATGGCCAGTAGATGGCACAATAGCAAATTCCGAGCCATGCATTTTCAAGTCGGAGTAAATGTATGGTCGAGAGTTGCAGGACGGTTTCCAAAAAACATAGACAGGCTCTAACGACAAGTCTTGACCACTAAGGACTGATTGAGAACCACCAATCTTTTGCAGTTGATGCTGGTTAAACTGTTCAGTTATCTGAGTTATCTGTCAAACACAAAAACCATGGACCTAAACATAGACCGGGACCTCCTGAAATGATGTTCCTCCAAAAAGCATGGCACGTTTTTGGAGTCTACAGTAGCTCTCCTGGTTGTTCCCGTGTCGCACTGACACATATTTTTTTTTTGAGTTGATAAGTTCCTGAGGTTCAGGAAACTATATCCATTTCTCAAACACCCACAACCCCTCCCCCCAGGCCAAATGAGTTCATGAGTGAATGAAAGGGTTGGCTTCATATATCTCCTGGTTGCGGCAGCTGATTCACCAAACCATTGCCGAGGGACATGAAGAAACTCGGTAGCAGCGCGCGGGGATTCCGCCAGCTGCGCCGAGTGCAAATAAAGGGCCTGTAAAACTTAGTGACTTGAGCAGCACAAAGCCAGAGCAAAGAATGTCAACGGTTGCCACGGAAGAATTTCAATTCCAGCACCCTCCAACTCACTTCTGGAGGCCTAATTATTGGTGACAAGAAAGCTTCAGGTGGTGACATGTTGGGAGGTCCATGACTGATGCTGTATGTTTAATTGTATGTTTAGTCAGGATTCAGCCCTCCGTCAAAATTTGGGTGTCACTCAAAAGTCCCACAACATGCAACAATGACCCTGCTGATCTTTGAAGACACTCCAGAAAAGTCCGGGAGTGCCGAATGGACCTCCAATCAATGACATCCTCAAAGAGGACCGGAATGGGATGAAGCTACCAGTCACGGAGGTACTGAAAACAAAATCCTCAGCATGTGACTACAAATGATCCTTTGCTTCCTGTGCAGCTCCTTAAGATCTTGAGCGTCGTGCACGAACAGTAGCTTCACCATGAAGGACTCTCATGATTTTGCACCTTTATTATCTCTCTTTCTCCTGTCCCAAAGGGTTTAGCGCAATAATAATTATTATGCAAAGCCAGGGCCAACCCAACTGGAACTTCTAAATTCTAGATGTTGACTAAGCAGAATGTCTATGATCTCTGCCGTGAACATATTATTTACATTGCTCATATTATGAGTGGCTTCCAGCGTCCCCGAAACCTCTTAATTGAAGGCGAAGAGCTTGAAACATAGACCAGCCACCAGTGTCAGCTTGGTACTGCCAGGATTCTCCAGCCACCAGTGTCAGCCAATGTCTGTCACAGTAAGAGGATGTCATGGGCAATCCAATCCAGCTGTGACCCACACCCAAGTGGTTCTGTGTCTTCATCCGATACTCGGTATCAGGGGTTGCATCGCCCACAAGAATCGCCTCTGAGCCATCCAAGCCTGTTTGGCAGATGCCCCTTCTCGACTCCAAGACTCGTGAATGGCTTCAAACAAAGCCTAGGGACTTAAGCACATATTTTTGCCTATGTGTCCTGCCCAAAATGATCTCGACAAACACAAAGAGTTGGTCCAGCTGGTTGGCCGAAGCGCTTTCTTAAGGATTGTGACGAGGTATCCGTCCGTCTGTCCGTCCCTGATCGACCGCCCGTGATCCACCAGGCCACTAGTGAATCCCAAGTACAAATAAGAAGTAACTTTATGGAAGAAACATGTCATGCACTGAGTGAGACATACAAGCCCTGCAAATAGTGCTGAAGTGGTTTTTCTAATGTCAGGTGGTTCAGGAATTCTTCCCTCAACTTCTGCGAAGCCAATGGGGTGTAACATGGTGTAACAATGTGACGTGTCACAAGTGTCTCGGTGATTCTGCATGCCCCGAACTTCATTGCAAAAAAGGGCTGGCGAGCCCACGCGATGATCTTGTCTTCCAGCCGTCACCAAATCGGGTTTCTCCCCGCAGCACTTTTCGACGCTCACGGCTCTGCGGTCTCCGGACGGCATTTGGCCTCAAGCGGTGGATCTGCATGATTGGGGTGGAGATGTCAGAGGAAAAGAAACTGGTTGAGTGCGCCACTAGCCAGTAGTCATGAAGATTCAACTATGAGGCCTCGTTCATGACGAGTATAGTCATACAACATGCAATGACTCCGCAAGAAACAGGTACATGGAGTATAAGTATATGTCGGTACATGCAATCATATAGTTAATTTGTACGCTTTGATGCGCATGCTTTCGCTGACTCCACGAACCAAGCAAAGATGTCCACCAACATAAATATTCCGATTTTGTTTTCAGCATGATCCTAGTCATGATCCTATAGCCTGTTCAAACTGAGCTGTTGCTGACTTCTTCCTGAGCTTCGTTACCGCAAAGTTGTGACCGAATTTGAAGGCACAAAAACAAACCCACAAGCTACTTCCCAACACATGTCCAGTGTCCATTTGCAATACATAATGCCTGTGCTGTACACACCACACATCTTTGATTGGTGATGGATATTGACCGTGTCTCTTGAACATTGGCCTTTGAGAGGGCTCCACCTCGGATCGGCTTTGACTTCCGCGGCGCTCCCAGGACGGTCATCCAAGCCACCAAGGGGTCCAATTCTGACGGATGGGCCAAACCCAAATGTAGCCAGGGCAAATGCAGAAAGAGGCGAAAGGTCTCCTGGTGAGGGAGTTAGGCCCAAGCTCTGAGCCAAGCTCTGAGCCGTTGTTGAGCTGCAAAAAAGATGTCTGGAACATGTTGGACATCCAAGGCAATGAGGGAGTTAGGCCTCAACTGAGCGATGCTATCTACTGCTCTTGAGTGGGGCCGGCCACAAGCCCGTGTCCCATTTTGAAAAGTCGTCTTTGTTCATTTTGGGGATGGCATGCATAGCATCCGGTAGAAAAGGAGGCATAATAAGGAGGCATCTCTGGAGCCATCTCCTGTGTCCTTCTTTTGTCAACTCATGTTGGATTGCCATCTCTGTTCTCAGAATGGGATGCCATATTCAACCGTCCTTCTCCATGGCTGGAAAGAGGTTGGTGATCAATTTGAAGACCTGAAGCCAACTGCATGCGAAAGTCTTTGGATGAAGGGCTCTTGCAATTGCATCCCGTGCTAGTTCCAAGAACGTATCTCTCTTACAGTACAGAAGCGATTCATCCCTAAACAAATCAAATGACCTCAAGTCCCTGGAGTGACACCAACAAAGTCCTAAGTGCAAAAGGCCCTGTTGCTAGAGTCTAGAGATGGAGTCGGATGGAGTGCCTACCCCTTCCCGGCCTTCCCGCCATGTCTTGTCATGTCTTCTCCGCCAACCCGCCACGGCCGAGAGGCTGCGGTGGCGGAGGTCAACTCGCCAAGCCAGTTGAGGAGACACTTCCTCAAAGCGGTGGGGTCCCGCCGGGTTGTGTTGAAGGCAGTGCTATGCATATGAAGCTCCTGGGGAATTCAATCTCCTGGACATCAGTTGAAGGCAGCAATTGTAATTACCACACATATATAGTAAATTCCATGGTCCATAAATAGTCACCAAAAAGGCCCTACTTTGGACAAACCTGGTACCTGGTACCAGTAGTTTGGTAAAGCACCATACACTTCGTTAGTGGCAGCACCCTGATATACAAGTGCTGAACCCGGGCTGAGCCCTCATCTTGCCTTCTCACGTTGATCCCACGCCGCCGAGAACTGCCAAGCTGCAGCACATCGTTGATGTGAAGCTTCACACGCACCAAATCGGTGGACAAAGGCAAGCCGATCTTCAGAGTGTACCTGCCATAGAACCCCTTCAGTCGTAAGACCCCATCGGTCGATTCCAATCCAGGTAGAAAAGGAGGCATCCGACCAGGCTCAAATCTCTGCCTTGATTATATGGCGACTCAGTAGACTCAGTAAACCAAATACGGCACCGGGGCATCTGGGGCTTGCTGGATCTTGCAGCTATGGCTACGTACTTCAAGCCATTTCCGTGCAGTTGATCCATTGTGGAAGGAGATCGGATGTTGGATGTTGTTTGGTTTCACCATGGTTTCACCATGGTTTCACCATGTTTCAGCACATCCACTGACCGCCTGGTTCAATACCTTGGTGATTGGATAGGGGTTGTCCAGATGGAACGTGGTTCCTTGACTGTCGGACATCCTTTAGTCTTCCACTCACCGACCTCACCGCCCTTCCACTGACCGACGGTGGCCTGAAGGAGTCCGCGGTCGTGTGGGAGTTGACATCGCTGGTCCGTTGCAGGGACTCTGGCACTAAGGTCATATCCTCGCGATACCACAAAGGAACTCGGCAACGGAACCGATCTGATCAAGAGAGTCGAAAGTGTGCACACGGAACCGATGAGGTCCTTGCTTTTCATTTCACTTTCGTGTGGACCCCTCCGGACCCGCCCATGAAAAACAACAACGGCCCGTTTGGACTGACCAAACCAAATGCTTGTTTTTGCCAAGTGGCCGCAAAATAGAAGGTGTCCTCACCTCAAATAACCCGTGGAAGGTTGGCTCAAAAGGCGAGCAACACTGATCCAAGATGCACATCAAAAGAGGAGGGGACTCAGACAACGGGACTTCCCTCCAATGCAGCATGTGATTGGGAAGTGTTCAACACACAGATTTTTGTTTGTTTTACCGAAGCATCCTCACTATTCCTCACTATATAATCGCTGTTACAGGTGAAGCCATGGAGATCCCTTGGCTTAAGTTGACCAACGAAGGTACCTCCTGGGAACGCGAACTGCGCATGCTAAGGTGTTCATTCATGCTAGGGATGGCTAAGAATGTTAAGCAGTCATTCTGTGCCGCACACACATTTGATGACGTGGAGAACATGGGACAAGAAAACAAAAGGATAGCGATCGAACAAAAAATGACTACATACTGATGACTACACACCATGATGACCACATGCAAGTGCCTTGACACTTCGACGCGGACCAATCGAGCCCACCAAGGCGCTGGCGGCTCCCATTCGACCGCCCAGGGTGTCCACCCATTTGGCCAAGGATGGAGTGGCCGTGGCCACCACGTTCCTGCTTGTGTCACATGTGCCACTGAGAAAACGATTGATGGGATGGAGTTTGGGGTAGGTCTGGGGCTGGGGTGGGCTCTTTATTTACCAGGACACAGTGTGAAAACTATCAAAAACCAGGTGTTCGCACTGTAATATACGGTCATATATACACATACACATTATCACAAACCTTGGTTTTGCTTGGTAAGAAAACGTTATCGTTCCATGGTTGGGGGATGTTTGCGGTGCCCGTGGTCTGGGGTAGGTTCCTCGTAGGTTTCTCGTGGTCTGCCAGGTCCATGTTGCTCCTTTGGGGGAACTGATGCAGCTCAGGGCGCAAGCTTGAAGGGGGGGAGAGCATTGATGTGGAATCCTGTACAGGTTGAGTGGTCGCAATGCTGTACAGGTTGAGCGCGAAGACCCAGAGATTGAACGCATCAACCAACGTCCGAGAAGAGCAACAAGCATCCCACGCCTGCCCTGCTGGACTTGGTCAGGAGCCTCAAATACATCAACCCAACAAGTATTCATTTGCGCAACATCACCGGCTGGAGCAA
The DNA here is from genome assembly GCA_963970005.1 of Durusdinium trenchii. Taxonomy (NCBI): domain Eukaryota; class Dinophyceae; order Suessiales; family Symbiodiniaceae; genus Durusdinium; species Durusdinium trenchii. The sequence continues at coordinate 666,926 of CAXAMN010023128.1, read as the reverse complement.
TAATTACATGTTTTTTTTTGCAATGACGTCATATTTAATTAACTCCCATCATCGAACAAACCAGTTGTCATCAGTTGACCCTTTCCCTACCCTTCAATAACCACCCCAGTAAATTTCAATGAAATGCATAGTCATCATTAGTCAACAGTCCATTTCAGAATGATCACCGACCACGCTTCCTCTTCAACCCATGTCCACCGTTTCAAACGACATGTGTTTTTCTGTTGAGACCGTCCTGTAGCCCGGCATCACGTTGGAAGGCACGAACATCCGCATCAACCGCTCCTAAAGCAAAAAAATGCAAAAAGATTTAAAGGGATTCCATCTGCGATCCAAGCGATCTATTTCTTCCCCTCATGAGAAGGCAGCTGAGGTTTGTCTGCTTGCGGAAGCATCCGAATTGCACAATTATTTGAGGTCCTTCATACATGTTATAGCTACCTTATGTTAAAAATATTCTGGATATACCTCACATGTTTGAGGTATGTGCACTGAAAGTTATTTGAGATCCACCACTACATCGTTTTTTGTAATTGTTCAATTTTCAAAAATTGTTTTGCCAATAATAATTCCAGAGGTGACCCACACCCTCAAATAATTAGAGCTAGGCGGTACCCATTTTGGTGCGGGTGTTTTTGTGGAACTCCGGAGCTATATGAAGATACTGCGACCCCGCGAGCCCCAGATTTGCTGGAACCCGGAGCCGCGGATGTCTCGTCTCAGAAACCACTGCCGAAATGGACCGTGCCCAGTGGATCTCGGCCACCGGGCACGGTTCCAGCAGCGATGGAAAATGAGCCAACGCCAAGCTCGGAGACCGGCACGAAACAGATTAATTGGCGCTGCCTTCAGCACGCGTCACATAAAAAGCCCCAGGAAAGTCGCAGCACAAGTGAAGAAACCTATGGCCTTGGCATGAGAATGATCCACTACAAAGTTCGAGACATCCACCCCCATACTACTCAGCACATCCATGGCTGCCAGAGATCGCAAGTTGCCACGGGCTTGACATGTTGGAGGGGTCAAAGATGGAGCTTGCGAGGTGATGGCCATGTTCATGAGCTGGGTCCTATTTGCACCACCCTCACCTTGGCCTACCTGGAAGCCACTCATGACCGCAGGGTCAATGCACAAGGAGATCCGGTTGTTGCCCATGGCACGAAGGAAAATGCTACGTCGTGCCTTCTGTGCGGGGTAATGAAGAAAATAGGCCAAGCACATCTCATCTTGAGTGAAGTCGCCGAAACTCGTAGGCGCCATCTGCTTGGAGGTATCATAGCTACAAGTTAAGGTCAGCTCATCTCCCCTTTTCAGCTTCTTGATGGACGAACCCTCCAGGGATTGATGATTGAAATCATAGACCTTTTCGCGACGCATTTCCCCCAAATATTTGCCATTGCGATTCACGTGGATGCTGAGCTTCTTGCCTACCAGGTGAGCATGATGCATCACTCCCAAGACGGTGATCTCCTAACAGAGTTGCCGAGTTGCCCCGGAGTGCTTTGGTAGATGATCATTGATTCGCATTTCAAATACGTACATTTATGTCTATGTATTTTCTCAGCATCCGTCATATAAGTCATACTAAAACAAAGTCTGGTGGTCTTGAGTCGAATCGAAACATCATGTTGTAGATTTCTCGCCAAAGGCGGCATGTCCAAACACATCCCGTGGTTCAATCTTTTGTGATTCAGCTCTTCCAACACCCAAAACCACCACCACTACGCTCAAAATATAAAAATCTCCTCGGCGGTCCACTGCTGTGTGCACTCGGCCGGTACCACCATGCTGGGGATCTCGTAGTTGGCATGACCCGGTGGCAAAGGGTCTCGCTGCATCGGGTTCACTCCGCCCATGAGACCGAAGCTCTCCGCATCGTAGGTGCGCAGGCTGGGCGCCAGGCTCACATGAACCCCGCTGCCGTCGCGCACACCTGGGACACAACAAGGCCGGTCGGCACATGTGTCAGCGGATGTCAGTGGAGTAGGAGGTGAACGAGGAAGACAGCTAGACATGAAGTATACTTGGACCTGTGAATTCCCGTTCACAAACACGTCTGGATTCGCATCTACGTAGAAAATCGTAGAAAAACATCGTGTGGTTCAGTGTTCGCAGTGTTGCCGCCTCGCCTGTCTGCATGCGCGGGTTGTAGTAGTGCACTTGCAGTGCATACCAGCGAGCTCCATCTCCAATGGGGATGCCGACGTCTGTGGGCAGCACTAAATCTTCACCCCCGACTGCCCAGGGCCATTTCGTGCTCTGACACCCCTGCACCATGCGCTCACAGTTGCTGATGACTTGCTGGTGGGTGAAATTGTTCTCCAGCGCAGCTTGCTCGGTGCACTCAAATAGAACCATGTGGTGCACAAACCTCACTTGCTCCAGATCGAAATGATAGCGAGAAGAGCGAGAGGGGAAGAATGGAGAAGAGGGGGAGTCTCACGTCACTTCTAACAAAAAAGCAAACCGATGCAAAAAACAGTCAGCCCCCATTATGTTGAATCTCCAGGGTGCAACATATTGACAACATTGGCAAAAAAGGTGCCGTACCCCACACCAAGTTCAGAAACTCTTTGGATGCTGAATCCAAGATGGGCGCAAAGCTCGCAGCATGATGTTTCTCCGAAGCAATGCGCATGTTGGGCAAGACTTGGTCCATATCAAAGATGCCGCAAATGTAGGGGTTCTTTGCATCACTCCCACCTTCTCCCAAGACTACGGGAACCTCCGGCATGGTAAGCAAGACTGCATCATAAGCACTCATGTCTGGTGGTGGCGCAGGTGGTCCGGCCACCAGATTCGTGTGGAACTGTCCGCGCGAGGTGTGGTAACCAAAGTCATGTGAGTCACCCAAGGCCCAATGCATGTACATCCCCACATCTTCCACGGCATACCGTTCGCCCGCTTGACAGGACTTTGTGGGTAAAAGGACGCCCCAGGAGGTATGTCCATCACTCTCGGATGCAAAGAAAAGCAAGACTTCCTCGCTTTCGCAGTGTGGTGCTCGGATCTGAGAAGAAAAATACATTCAGTCGCGGTTCTGTGGTTGTTTTCCTTTAGGATATCCGGATATCTGCAAAGATCAAACTTATGTTTGCACCATCATCGCCAAAGAAGTAAACCAACATCATCAATCCGTTCAATGTGTTTGAATGCGTTTGGGACCACCAATCAGGGGCTTTAGGTTTGTGGTCCCCAAACGCTCCGCCTAACAAAAAATATCCCAAAAACAGTTTGTGAGTGGAGCACATCGGAGGCTTCTTGAGTCGCTTGAAGTTGGGGTGTCACATAATCCGTGGAATAGCGCTCCTCTGCCACGAAGTCGCCATTGACCTGTGCCGAAGTCGAGAATTTCACATCTGAGGTCTGGGACGAGGTCGGTCTGGACGAAGTCGTTGAGTTTGGAGTTCAGTCAGGTAATGTCATCTACAGTTGTTTTTTTTGAGACATACATCTCTAGAACTCATTTCTAGAACTAATGTCTTTTTCCGTGATCGATGGATGACTGAGGATGACGGAACATGTTTCAACACGGGGACTATCCCCATCAGAGATCCCAGTGAGCGCTGGTCCATTCCAGCCTTGCGAACCACAATCTGCTGGGCACCCTTCATGCCGCCATTTCCTCAGACTGGGTGCCCTGCCAATCCCTTTTCACACCAAATTCCCTACTCTGAGCCTTTTCAGTGTAGTAGATGCATGCAACAAAATCCGGAAGGTGTTGTCTGATGTTTGTAACCCAAGTCTACAGGTGCCAAAGGGGGTTGTGCTATCTACCCTGAACTTGCTGCAAACTTCTTCTACAAACATCTGCGGCAGTTACACAGGTCCATGGAGCGCGTTTGTGAACTCCCTAAGTTTGAATGTTCCCACTTAAAAGAAACAACAAACGTCTACTGCACCAAAATCTAAGCCTAAGCTTCCACCGATGCCCAGAGCGCTCCATCCCCCTGTGAAATTCGCGGCGTGAAGACCCAGCTTCATGAAGTCTCCATCGGTACTGGGACCAAAGTACATCAGCAGCCCGTTACCCAGGTCCTTGCAGGAAATATGGAGGGGAACTCTGCCCAAGTTGGATGTATATAAGCATGTGGTTTAGCATTATGATTATAGTTACAAAGATTATCATGGTCCATGATGATTTTGTGGGGAGGGGGTCAGCTCTTTTGGACATGGCTTGAACATGCATCTTTCTCGAGATTCTTTCTGAGCCTGGCAGAACGGCCAATTCTCAGCAGCAAACAGTCCGTCACCATAGCATGCCGCCTCTCCACCAAAGCTAAGTGCAGCGAGTAGCAAGTGCAACATAAACATGGCTCGCGGGGACTTCGTCACACCAGCAAGACACGAAAATTGCAGGGTTGGCTGTGGCTTCTTGTGCCCAAGGCTCAGAACAAAGCGTTAAACTGCAGGACTCAAGAGTGTGCATTCACTCAGTGCAAAAAGGTCGCTCATAGAAGCTTTGTAAGTAAGTCCAAGGAAGAACCACACAAAAAGGAGTGTAACAAAAATCAACACACACAAACGCATGGTTCTTCGTTTGTTTGATCGCCTATGGGTCATGATTTAGATGGCAACAATGTCCCTTCCAGGCGCTTTTTCAGTCGCTTTCTCTGTCGCCTGTTTGGCAAACCCGGTATGATCGTAACCAAACCTCACAGCCTCACAGACATAATGGATGTTTGCAGCAGGTCCAGGACACCATGTCTCACTTGGATCCCCAAGCGCTTGTTTCGTGTGGGTGGTTTGGGGGTATGCAAATCACTTCTCTTGGCCGCGGCGGGGAGCTTTCCCAAAGCCAAAGCCGGCTTTGATCAAGACTGGAAGGTAGATACTCTGCCGAGCATCGACTGTGAGGAGAATATGATATGTGCTTCAAACGCATCAAAAACAAGTGGTTTTCATTTCAAAGCTATCGATTGTTTGAGCCTCTTGCAGGCTAAGAATGGCTAAGTCGCCAAACATGGAAGGCCCACCCGCACCGACAGTCCTAAATAGATAAATTACTGAAATCGACACCAGCCAATACACTCAGTTCCACACCCAAGAATAAGATCCTTCTCGTCTCCAGTCATCCCTAAACACACTCCAGTCATGAGGTTTCATGACCCGCAGCCACTGGAAACCGCTCGTTCCAGTCATGCAAGCACGAGTCTTCTTGAAAGGCGAACTGATTGCTGGCGTTCCTGGGATTCGCCGAGGATCGGTGGGTGAAACATGGCGAGGGCGTGATGATCGTGGCGACGTATGAACGAACAAAACCAATGTAGGACGGGGAAGTGCCGTAGATCTTGTCGATGGTTTTTGGGTGGAGAACTTGTCTCCTAGTAGCATCGAAAAAAGTGGATAGGATATTGCCGATGGTTTCCTAGGTGGAGCAGGACTTCTTCTTTCTCAAACAGGAAATACTACTACGTTTGGGGAAGCGATTGAATCGGGGTGCCACAATACTACTCATTTATCCACTGGGTGGTCCAAACGTCACCCGTGCACTCCCATCACCGTGGTCGCGCACTCCCACGGCCCCTCCAACCCGCGAGAGGACCGAAACAATGGAACATGTTACCCAAAACGACGCCAACTGTGGTTAGCAGATAGACTGGTTTGCTGGATTTTTTGAAACACTTTGCTTGTAATGGACGGTTATGATCATTCCAAATAACTGCAAAACAGGTATGGAGCCAACCTGTGCATGCAACCACGTAGTGTAGTGCCTTCTTCTTGTGTCTCCAGCCCCCTTTGGCCCATCCTCATAGGCACTAAGTACTTGGGAGTGATCCTCCATTTGATCTCATCAAGTCAGTCTGTCTGGTTCTCCAAGCATCTCAGCCAATGATGGCCTGAATACCAGCCCTGAGCGAGCAAGCGGAACAAAACCATCACCGAAGGCCCAACACATCTACAGGCTTGCCAAATTTCAGACTGCCGCGATGGAACCTGGTGTGAGTCATGCAAGATCGTTTGCGAACCTAGTTTAGACATCATACATTTACAGGTTCATCTTCATGGACAAGTGACATCATTAGATACCCCCTCCACTTGTCTTCCGTGCGAACAAACAGAAAGGCCTGCGATGTACTGGCCGCCAAAGCGGTACAGCTTCGGGTGCACCTCAAAGCGGAAGACGGAGCTGGGTCCCAGGAGACGCCCATGCGCCGTCTCACCATGCGAAACCTCCAGAAGAGTCTGGTGAGAAATCTCTTGCAAGTCTTCCTGAGTACTGAAAGGAATACGGGCTTTCTTCAACCTTGGAACATGGAGACTCTCAAAATCTGGTGCTTTGATTTCAGTCACATCCCATCTTCCAAAGAGCCGATTGTCTTTTGACCATTGAGGTTCTCTCGACCAAAGCCGTTAGTCGAAGTGATGCCGAAATCAAGGCCCTACTGGCTGAGGCGCCTACGGATTCTATGCTTGACGACCAAAACACGTCCACTTGGGAAGTAGCCCAAACACATCATGAATAAACGTGTATCATTGGAGTAATTATACAGTATAGATGTATCATGTATCATACACGGGTTGTGTGGGTATGATGAACATCAACTCTCTTTGGCTGGTTAATGGGTATTGTCGGTCTTGTCGTATCCGCCAGAAAGTACCGTGCTTTTCCTTGCCGATTCCCCATCTCGAAACTTTCAATCCCTGCCTTTAGCCTTGGTTGGCCTAGAGAGCAATTGAAGTCCAGGGGATTAACATCGAAAGAACAATCCTCACCAAAGCAACTAAGCAACAGCAACAGTGTTCGTATAAGGAAATAAAAGCACCAATCCAATGCAAATGGACAACTCGTACACTGTTGTTCACTTCCTTGCTTGTTGGATCAATAGACAACATATGATAACATCCTCCCAAGGAGCAAGGAATCCCAGGCGCTGGTTCCTTGAGTCCCAGGTAGAAGTTGTAGTACGTGACAGTGGCCTCTTTCGGCACCGCCTCGGTGAAACGCATTTCTTCGCCCGTTTCGGACAGGCCTCGGTCCATTGTTTCGAGTCAAAGAAAATGGCCTCTCAATCGATGCCTTTTGTCCAGATCATGGAACCTAAAGGTCCAAACCCCTGCTCTGCAGGGTCAAACCCCTTGGTCTATAGTCCATCATGAATGGGATTCTTGGATATTCTCGAGGTACCCAGCAAGTCCCAGCTGGATGAATCGCAGAATACTACGAAGGTCTGCACTCGATGGAGCCCCATCCAGATCTGAATTCAGTGAAAAACTCTAGATATGACCTCTTGGTCTCACTAAGCCTCTTCAACCTCCATGTTGCTAGCTTGCTGTTATCAAGGCCGGTGTGTCCCGAAATACGTAGTTCGACATCATGATCCTCAGGAAGCGTTAGCCTTGTATTCCCAGAAAAATATGGGTGGCAGAAACATCGGATAATTAATCTTGGAATGGTGATGAAGCTGCCTCTTCTCGGTCAAACAAATCATTTTTCAATGGCCAAAGTTCTGCTCCAATGCGGAAGACTGAGACACATCAGAAAGTAAAATTCTGTGTGTTGATTTGCGTAACATCTCTCTCAGCAACCCTTGCTCCACACCTGGGAAAAGGTGTCAATGTCAATGAGACTCACCCACCACAGCAAGGACAAACTCGTGCTCAGTGGGACTAATTTCTTCAAGTTGTAGTTGCCTTGTCAGAAATGCTCACAGTCATGAGGCTGCGGTAGGGCTCGCACATGAGTTTGAGGCAAGAAAACAAAACGCCGTCTGCACCAAGTCCGGGATCCAGCACTTTGTGCGATGGCTGCTGATGAGCAGCCATTGCACAAAGTGCAAGCAAAGCGACTTGCAAGGGGCCACAAATAACACTCCTTCAACACTCTCAATCAAAGTCTTGAAGACCTTGCCAGCCGCGACGACGGCGGAGACGGCCAAGTATTTTTCAGAACCACCCACCTGTGCAAGCTGCTCTTCTTGATATCGGGTGAGCCTAGTAGAGCTCATCAGCATGTATTTATAAACTCTTACAAACTCCACTTGTTCAACTTGAAGTTGCCAATAGGTGGGCACCGTAGCGTCCTTATCCGTCTCATCCGAAGGCAGCTGACTTGAGACTTCGAAATCGCACAGCACATCGCTGCACCTTTCGAAATCGCTGCAACTGGCAAACGTTCGAAGCCCCGTCTCAGCTTCTCGTCAAGACCATAGAGTAGACCACCCATTTCTCCGATTTCTCCGATTTCTCAGCCCAGCTTCGAAGGATTCAACTTGATCTTCAGGGACAGCAAGATGCTCGTTTCAAACGGATGCAATGGTGAAGGAGCGAGATGATGAGTCATCTACTTGCTCTTGCACAGTCCATTTGAAACGATCATCTTGCTGATCAAGCTCTCTCTTGCTCTTGATCACTCCTCTAATCCACTTGTCCTTGCCCGCATTCCAAGCCACAACCTTCTCTCCAGAGGCAACAAAAAAATGTAGGAATTCCGTCACATCCATCTAGTGTACTCAAGCGTCGCAACCTCCGCTTTCTGGAATCTTCCAAGGGCCCTGATTGAGGAGATCAAAACCCACAAACGTTTTTTCAGAGTTCTTCAAACCATCCACGGTCACTTTGCCCATCCCTCTCATACCTGGGTAATAGACCACTATGGGTGATTGTCCTACATCCACTCCTTTTTTCCATAATTTTGTGCCAAACCTTAGCTGCGATTCAATTCCCCTAACGTGTGATTGAAACTTCCACAAAAGGAAGGCAAAGTGCAAAAAAAATACACATCGAACTCTTTTGGCATCAGCACTCGCCTTGCGGTATTCCTCTGGTTTGGCAGCCTTCCAGACCAGGATGGCATTCATGGCATGGCGTTCTCTGTGCCTTTGCCATACGTTCCTGCCCGACTTGGTAGAGGTATCCAGCCTCAGAATTCATTAGTTAACCATTACTTTTTCCACACCGCATGTTACCATCGAAACTGTTTACAAATGACAAACCAGTCAGCGTCGGCCAAATTTACGTGGCAACAAAAACAACAAAAACACAGTTACTTTCCTTCGATTGATCACCACCATAGAATGCCAAAATATTTGCCGGATAGAATGCCGTGATAGCAATGATTTTTGTATCTATATATATGCAAGGCAAACACTGTTCAGTCATGTTGAAACAATATAGAGCTGTCGGTTCATTCGTGCTTGCCCCAAGGAGCATTGACCGATTGGATCAATGCCTGCACTCTACACGCATCCCCGACACCTCATCAGCTACATGGCACATATTCTGGCATTCTATGCTAACATTCAAATGTTCTGGCATTGGGATATTTTCTGGCACTCTTTTGACATAAATTCCGACATCCTTCACAAAATATCTGGCATACTTGCACCTTTCTGGCATTCCTTCCGTCTCGTTCAGGTCCCACTGCGATCCGCTCGCGGCGGAGGTCCGGTGCACAGCTCAAACCGAACAATCCTCATCTGGCAGGTGGGGAACAAAGCAAGTAGACTTAACGGCCGCCTTCGTGCGGATCACAACAAGCCTTGCCTGTGAGCTAATTATAAGCCCTGCGATCGACCCGGCTTCTTTTGGATGATCAATCTGCTAAGCCGCTACCCGAGCTGAGCCAATTACGCAATCCTTCAGCTGAGCTTGATCCCAGCAGTGACCACTGGCCCACCAGCACCACTGGTCCATCCGCCCCGTCATGGCAGGTGGCGCCAATATGGCTAGGGGCCGTGAGGTGTCAGGAACTCTCCCTCAAGGTTGTCAAGGATTGCATCAGGAAACACACAAATACATTTTTTACTGTTTATCCTCCGGCCACAGTCAGTCCTATGCGTGATGAGTGATGACTTTAATTGGCACACTTCATCGGCTCCAGGACAGATTCAGCTTAAACAATCGGGAGCTGCACTTATGTTCAGCTGTGTGGTTTTCACGGACTATCACAACAAGCCAAGCTGCTCGACAAACAAGTGACAAGCTAAAGCCGCTTTACAGGATACTAAGACTTGAGCACCGAAACAAAATAATGAATCATGAAGGGAAGCTGCAAGTTCCATGATCCAATGCAAGTTCATCAGCTCACCCATTTGCAATCATTCTTCTTGAATCCATACAAGCGAGCTGGCACGAACCCCCAGCCTTCCCCAAACAATGAAGGAACCACATAATTACTTTCCAAACTCATGGGTGCAAAGATGCCAAAGACCTGCTAGGCCCAAGATCCTAGCTTCTGAAGCCTTTCGCAACCACTCGTCGCTCCCTTCCAACCATCCAAGCAACCGCAGTGGACTGGAAGCGGACACACCGAAACCTGCCCTCCTGAGAGCGGGCCAAGCTGTTAAACCATGATGTGCGGGCAGCTCGGCATGGGTTGATAGACCCTGTAGGGTCCGTGGACATGGATGTTTCGATTCGAAGTTTCGATGTGTTTCGTGGTTGTTCCCATAGACTGTCTGTTCATCCAGGGCATGCATCTTCCGACTCTCGTGCAGGATGGACACTCTCCGACTCTCTCCCAATACCCGTAGGCAACATTAGGCAACAATATCAACCTCAATTCACTCATCCCCACGGCCGAGCTCGAAGCAATCCAACAAAGCAAGCAGGACCTACCAAGGAGTCAAAAGGACTTCAAACAAAAAAAACGAAACAGAACCAAAAAGGCACAAAAAGCTTCTCCACACCATCTCACACCTTGGATCAAAATGCATCAAAAAGCTTCTGAGGCATCAAAGGTCTGGGAGGCTGTGAGCGGGGTGTCGAAGTGATCCTCGCTGCCATCCCTGGCGAGGCGCCAGTCGCGGCAACGGTGCCAGGTGCCAGGCGCGCGCTTCCGGGGCATGCGTGCACCAGTTGTTCGGAGTCGAAGCACAAGTTGGATGAGAATGCGTTTTTGCTTTTGGTGGGTGATCAGGGACTATTGAAATACTGGACCATGCATGTCCTAGAAGAAAATGACAGAAATCAACAATAAATGGACTTAGCAAAAAAAGAATCACCTTCAGCAAACCCGACTCTGCTCTTTCAACGGATATGATGCTTAGACTCCGCATGGTTTTGGGATGCTTCGGGCACATCCGTCTCATGGCGGGCAGTGTTGGGTGCCAGTTTATATAGTGTTCCGAACAAGTAACTTTAAATGGATTTGATGTACACATTAACTCATGTTCCATTGCAATGGAAAAATACTGTTTGGTGTCGTGACAAAGCTGTGACCACCAAAGACCAAAGGTATACTTACAAATTACAATTTATAAAGTGTACAGAAACGTTTATATCATACAGGTTGAGCCATTTCTGGGTGTGGGATCCATCTTCTGTCCAGTGAACCCACCTTTGGCCTATCTGCGACACGCTTCCATTCTACTCCAGGCAACGGCAAGTCATCAGTCCCAAGACCCGGAAATCATCAGGATTGTGCTAGCAGTAAGGCGGCCAGGAGCCCCTACTAGCATCCTTGCTACTCGTAGCGATGCCCTTTGCTCCTAGTAGCGTCCCTGTTCCTAGTAGTAAGGCCAGCAGCTAGTAGTAGCGTCCTAATTGTGCATTCATTCTCGGAGTGAAAAGGAGATGGCCAGCCAGAACCTATTGAGCATCTGCCTTCATAGCGCACCCGGGAAAGGGGCAATGAATCGATAACGGAACGTCGCAAACAGCTAAGTTTTGTTGCTCTGTTTACCAAAGAACAAACAAAAAGGCTCGATCTTTGGGATCGAATTCTACGATAGCTGTCGTATAATTCTGTTTGCTGATCCCCTTCGAAATTCCATTCCTAAGCCCAGCTTGGGTCAAACGAACCTGTTCTTAACCATGTCACCACGTCAATCTAACTTGTGCCTGAAGAAGGCTGATCCCCGTAAATCACTGGGCGATCACCGCTTTGGGGCGACCCACCTACGGTACACGGCACCGTTCAAGCCAAGACTCTTGGAGAACCAACCAGTTTGACATGCCACCGCCACAGATCCCAGCATGGAGTAATTCCTCGCTTCGCGACGCCGGACCGAGTCGGAAGACACCCACCCGTTCCGCTCGTTTCCCGCTGGGGCACGTCGTAGCACTGAAAAGCTGGTTTGGATACAAAGTGGTGAGTCTCACAAAACACAATTACATCAACTTACCCGCCAGGAGCATGCAGGTCGATTTTTGGGTATTTGTTGCCCATAGTAGAGTTAAATGCAAACTATATGAAGATATATGAAGTTCGTTTGCATCACCCCTGCTGGTGAGAATTGGTGCCATCCAAGACAATGCTCGATGAACCTCCCCACTCTTCTGCTTTTCCAGAGAAGGATTCAACATGACAAAGAAGTCAAATAGTTTTCTCAACAACATATAATATAATATATAACAACATATGTTGAGAATCAAAGGGGTAGGGGTGGGTAGGGACCCTTTAAGGCCTATTAAGGCCTATAGAGTCCGTTCCCTGACCCAAGGCCCATCCAAGTTTCAAGCTGGCACTGATCCGAACCAACTCCTCGCTTCGACCGATCCCGCCGCTTCCGGTGACCGCGGTCCGAGCGAGACGTCTTCGGCACCGTGACCGAGACGCACCTCTCTCTCTTCGGGGGACATGTGACGGCAAAGAGGCACATGTGAGGCACCAGAACATGTCCCCGGTCACCGTAAATGCCCCAACTCACTAGGGACCTGCACACATCGAACATGCCGACGGAACGTGGGACCTGCACATCCGTCGTGGGAGGGCCACTGCCATTTCCGGGTTCCACATCCGTGAGTCCGCACGCTTTCGGGGTGAGAAACACAAACAGGAGAGATTTGGAGAGTTCCATTTTGCTGGCTTTGTTTTGCAGGTGTGTGCATCGGTGCTGCAGGAGTTGGTCCATCGAAAGGACCTGGTTAATCCAAGTTTAACAATGTGTTTTTTCACAAAAACGTCTGAAAACCCACGTGGGTTGACGTAGAGGGTCATGGATCCTGCAAATATAGGACAAAGCGCCTTCCAAGAAACTCAACCGCTCTAAATGTTATTGGGTCTTCACTTACTGGTGTGCACGCTATCCAGTAGATGGGTGCTAATAAATGTTAGGACTTGAACTCAGCTAGCACCATCCAAGACGCCAAACAACCAGCCAGCGCCACAAAGGCAGCCCGGTGCGGTTGGTGAAACGGTTCGGTCCAAGGCGCGCACACGTCCAAGGATGGGGGCGGCTTCGCCATCCGTTCCTCCGAGGTCTCCACATAGTCGGGCTCCTCCAAGGCCTGTGCGTTGACCCAGGAGTGGACCGACGAGAATCGGCGGGGATTTCTTTCGGCGGAAAGGAGTTGGAATTGATGGAAGGGAATTCTGGGAGTCCGAAATCCATGTTCAAGTCCACCCTTGGTGATTGATGCTGCTCTCTCTCTCTCTCTCTCTCTTGGTGATTTCGCCATTCATAGCTGGCCGCCTATATAAGATAAGTATATATATAAATATATAATATATATATATATACACCTGATTGATGCCGATGGACTGAAAGGCTGAAGCATGCTATAGGTCTCGTGGGATCACCTGAAAGCTGGAAAATGGTTTGTGATGGTTTAAACATGTTTAAAATGGGGCACTGGCTACAAAAAAACATGATCCTTGAGACATGTTTCTTCTGAACATGTTCAATCTAAAGAAACGGCCTTCTGTTTAGTTTGTGAGCTTGAGGGACTCCCCCTCAGCTGCATTTCACATGAGAGCCATCAAAACCAGTCAACTGTTGCTCAGTGGCGTATCCGTATCCCTGACTTGGACCGGTGACTTGACGATTCTTCCACAAGCATCCTCAAGTAAACAAAGCTGGAGCAGCAGCATGTTGAATTGAAGAAATCCTTAAGTGTTGATAGAATCTGGAGTGCTTGTTTTCAACTCAGCCACATCCGATCTACTCGAGGGCAGTTGCCAAGTATGATCATTTTGGAGTCTCGAGTCGCGGAGCAAAGGGCCGTAGGGTTCCACGACTCCAAAGCAACTCGGCTGCGGTTTCCACATGTCCCTTGCCGCGCATGACAGTGGCTACAAAGAAAATGAATCACATGGGCATGGAAATGCATGGAAGCTTGGATATTGATGGCTTTTGTATCCGTGGTGATGAACAGTCCCTCGCATGAGAAAACAAGGTGGGTATGAACCGGCGATCTAACCAGTAGCACAAAGTTGGAGGAATTGAAGATTAAATAAAAAGGGACGGCCTGGACAGCAAAAAACAATAGGTCCAAAGAACCTAATAACCACATCAAAACAGCCAAAGAATCTTGGCTCAACACGACGGTGCTTAGACATAGGGTGAACCATCGGCTCCAAACGTCCCGGTGTCGGACGCGGTGTGCCGGTCCCGTCGTGGGTATAGAATGGGCCGGTGGCCCGTCGCATCCGCTGCACGGCGACAGGTGGAGACGTGAACTCGTCTGAATGTGAGATCGGTAATTATAAGGAGGACGCTAAACGGCTAAACCTCTCCATGTTTTTGTTGGAAAGTTTTTTGGGTAGCCGCCACTATAGCCTCCTCTGGAGTTCATTTCATGTGCTTTCATTTTGCTTTCAGTCAGTATTGTTGTCTTGAGCTTTCTGGGTGGAATCTGGGGCCTGGACTTTATAATTATGGCTCCTGCATCTGTCACAAGGTACTGAAGTAGGTATACGTTGAGTATGTATCCAAAGAAGGAGAGGACCAGCATGGCCCAGCCACTCCCAGACTCCCAGCCTTCCAAAGATTCATGGTGGCTAAGGAGCCATAAATGAGGTACAACGCAAGCCTTGTGCGGTGCTGGCAACAGGCACCCACGTGGCTTAAGAACCCAGTCTGTTGTGCACAAACAACTTGGTCATTGGATGAGTCGGATGAGTTCATCGACGTTGTTCGACTGTGCGCGGCTCGACTGTTCCATGTTTGGGGAATTGCGAAAAGCGACTGACTTAATGAAAAAAAGTGCCAACTGACCCAAGGCTTCGTTCAGTCAGGTTCTCTAGACTATGTAGCAGCTAGCGATCGTTCTATCTTTCTTATGTTCACTCACCATAAAAGCATTGTCCCAGCCTGGGAGCGATGAACAAAAAAGCACGATTTAAGACGCTAAATCGTTGGTCTACATCTGTCATCCACACCTCTGCACCACTCGTTCAGCTCAGCCACAGGAAAGACCAAAGTGTCCATGCGCAGCAGGCATCCTGAGGCCGGTTTAGCAAGAAATGCACATTTGCGTCCCCTCCTTGCGCTTAGGACACCATCACCACCACGAACAACAGCAGCAGCAGCAACAACATGATGATCAAGGCCCCAAGAATTGACCCTGCGAGATGATCAGTGTTCCTTTACAAAAGAAGTGGTTTTAGGAGGGAAACAAGATCGAAAGAATCACACCTAGGAGCGAAGAAAAACCCTTTGGATCTCTTGACAAACCACAAACGACAATGGGCTTCTCCCAAGATCTCTGAAAAGAAAGAGATCCCGAATCGACGGCGACAGAGGGGGAATCTTCGACCGATGACCGCATTGCATTGCATTTGGAGACCGGCCTTCTCGTTGGGGAACTGCGTCCAGCGCGGAGGAAGCATCTGTCGTGCTGTGCCCTGCAGCAGAGGGGCATGAGTGCACTGGCAAACTTGTGGAAATGCAGGAGTTGATGCACATGTGTGTCTCCGCAGCTGGAAACAACAGCTGGACCCCAAGACAGGTTGATTTGAAAGCTACGGATCATGCTCACCAACTGGAGTCGCAAAAACAAGTTTCCTAGTTGATGCAGGTCCAAACAATTGTAAGGCCTGTGAAGAGACTGCACTGCCGACTGCTTGGAGCTTCAAAGGGTATAAGTAATGAACTTCAATCTAAACTTCTAAACAGATTGGAAGCAACAAACTGATTCCGGATGGTGGGACTTGGGGAACCAAAAGGGGAACCCAAAATGGCATTGAGATCCTGATACAGTTCTGATAATAGAAGAGACCTGCCAACAAAAATAAACAAACCTGGCTGCGAGCCAGTTCACCCAGTTGCCAGATGAGCTGCCGGTGGAGGCGATTCACTTGGAAAGACTGGAACTCTTCCCATCCTTCCCTGTTTTTTTTGTTGCCTGCATGAACACAGGCACACAGGTGGTCCAAATACAATGAACTACATATATATATATACATACAGTTATATACATACATGTGCGGTTCACTGTCCTAGCAGCTAGCTTCTTCTCTCTTGAAAGGGGTATGGACAACCACACAACTTTGCACAAGAAGAGGGTCAGTCTTTACCTGCACTGGACTTTGTCCCAGGTCTCATGCCAACCCTGTAAGCTGTCCCTCGTTCGGCAAACAAAAAGGTCACTGGAAAGGCCACATGCGCACTGTTCGGCAGCCTTGACACGGTTCAGGAGCTGCTAGGACCTGCTCCATGAACTCACATATCTTTGCTTCCCCAGAACTGCCACCAGCTCCTTTCATCCTTCCCGAACCACCAGGAGCCTTGTGCAGCCAGGGAGATCGCAGGTGTGCTTGCTCGTGGCAGATGGTCAGCGTGCAGCAGCCATCAAAAAGCCATCAAAAAGAAACTTGTTTGCTGCGCAAAAAGCCAAGTACTGAATTTCACCCCGAGCATACACATGTTCAGAAAGGTGCGCGATGCACAGAAACCCATCTGGTTCCCCAATTACATCCAATTACCATGTCAGAAGCACCATGTTGGAGGATTCACTTCTATGCTCAACCCATGCCACTCACATCATGCATAATCCATGCCAATCACATCATGCACGTGTCAGAGCTGTCCCGACCTAAAGGGGTTGTGACCGGAATAGAATATGTATCCAAACAGGTTTACTTGAGACAATGCCTCATGTCATTTTATACCTCCAAAATCACATTCTGGGATCTCACAAGGTGGCTTTGAAGAAGACGGGTCACAAACAGACTTCCGCTTTTCTCTGCGGATATGAAGGGCCTGAAGTAGAACTGGTGCGCGCGAGGACGGTGTGGCATTGCTGGATGAGGCTGTGCAACCGCTAGTGGCTTTTCCGAAGGATTTCCAGCCAAAGCTAGATGGTAGAGATTTCAACTTTCAACTAAAGGCTTTATACATCATATAACTGTTGTATATGTCCAAGTGGAAATTGCATGAAATTACTATGCGGCAATGCCATTGCGATTGTAGTTTGAAGGCTTTACTTTGGGGTGTAGTGAACCAAACTCAACTTCTCTTGTCAACTGGTGATCCATAAAGAATCCTTTGGAAACATTCCACGGAAAGAACTTAGCACCAGCCATTTGGGAAGGAACCTCTACTAGTGATACCAAATGGCTCTGCTTGTTGCCTGCACTGGAGTCGATCGAAAGTACCATCCAATGGTGTCAAACCTTTGACCTTTCAATCGCCCATGTTTCATCCTTTGACCTCAACTAGAGGACGTGTAGAGTCACAGTGGATGGATTCAACACTTTTCTGTGATGACCTCCCAACCGCTGTTTCATGGCCTGTGGAAGGCCTAGGCTGTAAGCTCCACACATGAAAAAACTCTTGAAGCAAACGTTTGCGCAAACATGTGCGATTCCCCAAACATGTCCTGACCCCTTCATGCTATTTGTCCTATTAGCTAATCTATGCTATATGGATACATTTGGATCCTGCATTCTGGCTCCTGAACGGTGAGTTGTTCGGAGTTGGAGCGCGGCTCGTCCACGCACGGCGCCAATAAGGGGCGAGGTGTTCGGCCGCCACTTTTTCAAAGCGCTATGGGTTGGAAGTTGTTCGGCGCCTCTGGACAAGTGCTCCTTCCCTATCCCCCAAAGGAAAGACTCCACAACAGTTCCATCGTTGAGCATTTTCAGTTCGACGATGCGAGACGTAGAAGAACCTGGTGTTTCCGTGCGAGACGATGGCGAGGAAAAGAAGTACAGAAGAATCACAGCAGTTCCTAGTAGCTTCTTGTTCCTAGTAGTAAGGCCAGGAGCGACTTGTACACCGATCTCATCCCTCTTGGCCCTTTAAGATGCCATAGCCCTTAAACACTGCGGTGGTGGATGGTGCGGCAAAAATATATCCTATCTGGTCGAGAGAGAGAGAGAGAAGGAGAGTCCATAGTGGGCCCCTTTTTCTGAGGGTTCTTTAATTTACGTAGGTCAATTATCCACCAGATCAAGAACAGCCAACAGAACACGACGCCTCTTGACTTGAGTCTCTTGACAGCTATCACCCATGCCTTGATGGCCATGTTCTCCATGCTTCGTGACAAGCTAACTGGTTCTAGCTCTACCAGTCTGGGAGGAATACTTGCTCCCTGGAAATTGAACAAACAACCAGACTGCCTGGACTCACCAAGCACTGAGGGATTGCTCAAATCAACTCAGATCTTGAAGATCCGACCTTGAAAGTGACCTTGCGCTGGATTCTCTAAGTGACCCGTTCTCTTATTAAGTGGCACCTTGGCTTTTTGCCCGTTTGTCAAACCACGTCCCAAGAGTTCGGGAAGGAGCCCCTCGACGACTACCGAGAGTTGCCGTTGACGGGGGCATCTCCTCCAAAGGCGGAAGTCACGATGCGATGAGATGATTATGCCTGACTGGCAGTCCGACTTGCTTGGTCTTGGACGTGGAATAAGATCCGCCTATCTCCAATGATGTTTCTTAATAAAGATAAACATCCTTGATAAGCATCAACAAGAATTCATGGGAAAGGAGGAATCCACACCAGTTGGACGTTCATTCACCAGAAGTACTTCAATACTGGTCCCTCACGAGGAACGAATGCCTGAATTTCAGAAAAGTTGGATCCCTTGTTGGACAACGTTTTCTGCCAACTTCAACAGTCTACGACGAAGGAGAGGATATATAACTATATATATCATAATAGTAATGTGTATATATATATATGAGAGAGAGAGAGGGGGAGAGAGAATTCCAGGTGTGTTGAAGATCTTTGAACATTATCCTGCTCAAAATTATTCACGACTGGATGTGGACTTGCTAAGAGCAGTGGTTTATTGGTTGCAACAAGTATAGCCAGCATGATTAGCAGCTATCCCGGATCGTCGTTCATCAGTAGGGATCTTGGGTAGGACGGCATAACTGCCCTTTTGCCTCGACTAAAGCGTACCAAAACAAGTTGGTTCAGCCCCAATTCTGGCAGTTCAAACAAGAACATCGATCCTGCATTTGTTTGATTCATTTGATGCATCTAATCACCTGCCTTCGCCAGGCACGATCGAACCCGCCTTCCCAAGGGCTGCAGATTGATCCAAAGATTAGAGTGCAACTTGGCCACTCTCAATCCGATCTGCAGAGTCAACTGCAAATTCATCGCGTCGTCCAAATGCCGTCGTGAGTCGTTACACTCAACTGGTATCTCTTGGTGACATCTCTCGTCTGGCGGCAATCAGCCCTGAGTGTCCTTGACATTATATGTCCCGAATGCTATATGGGATGCCAATGTTGTGAGTCACAGCGTGGCGGGCACATTCCTCCAAATTCATATCTGAGTCATCGGAGTGATTGCTATCTCTGCACCTTAGACCAAACCAGATTTGACAGTGATCGCCCCTGCTGGAGCGTGTTTTTGGAAGAGAGGCGCGGCGATGATTCTCTTTGGAGGACATGAAACCTTTTGGACATCAGAACAACACTAGTCACTAGACATCTTGAAGCTTTAAAACTCAAAACTCTATCTTTGGCAATGCCGCTATATCTTATATGTTATATCTTTCAATATCTATCTTCACTCTCGTTCTCGACCGGATTGGCTGCAAAAGTTGCTTCTTCTATCTTCACGAAGGGCGAAGAGATTCCTCTGCCGTTCCGTCGGTGCCAGAGGGACAGCGGATCATGAAGATGTGAAAAAAACAAGAAAATGGCGCTACGCACAAAAGAAAAGGGGGGATTCGGACACCAAACACATGCACACGCCAACAGTGTCCCAAAGATACGTAGACACAAATTGCAAAAAGGGATCCCACATGTTGTTCCTCTGTTTGATGTATTCTTGAATTCTTGAGGTAAAGCATGGTAAAGCTCTTGTCGCTACCTGGTCCTTGATCGTCTTTCTGCCATTTGCTCGGATAAGAGGATTCTTCCTTCGGAGTTTCTTCAAAACAAACAAAGCGAACAAAACAGAGTTATCGTTTGCGTCCACACCTCGTCATCCGGCGAGTCTCTGTAAAGCCATGTACCCACCTTTTTTTCCAAGGCCAAACCATCCCACCAAGGCCAACAACCTCCTGGTCCTTTGCGTCCTTCGTCCTGCATTCCTCGTCAAACCTCAAGATCCGCAGTGTCCCCCCAGAGCCGTCTCCCCAATTTTGAGGCCTCAAGCCCTGCCCCAGTGCGAGCAGTGAACCACGCGCAGTGAAAATGCCTTCTTTTCGGTACGGCTAGACCCACTAGATTTCAGAGACGCATCTCATTCGATGCTCATACTCATACCCACACAAGAATGGAACTTCACAAGCAGTTGGACCCTGTGAAAGCAAGGCCAACCAATCGGAACCTCATAAACGTTCAATTCAGCATTGCAGACTTCGTTCTCTTCATGTCGAATCAGAGTGATGTCTTCATGGGTCTTTTTTGTTTTTTTCTCATTGATCCTCCATGAATCTGGCGCCCAGTCCCGCAGTGCCATCGCGAAGTCTGACCGAAGGGTGACCGAGCCTAAGTCGCTGACCGAAACATCCGAAAACCGCTGCCAGTCATCCGTTACTTCGCCACACAGGCGCCGATGGATTTGGGTTTGCACTGAGGTTCTCAGGCTTTGCCAACTCTGCCCGGTGAGTGAATTCGCTGCGATCCAGCAGATGCTTGGTCACCTACCGCTCACATGTCGGGATCCAAGTTGGGACCGTTTGGAGGGTCCTTTTTCGGATGATGTTGAGCACGTTAAACCATCAGGAAACCAGACCTGATAAAGGAGCGTCTTCGCGTATGCATTCAATTGGTCAAAATGGTCCCCACGTTGGTCGATGCAGAAGCCACACTCGACTCTCGTTGGTCAACGGTTGTTCTCAACAAAACGATGTGCCTGCCATGTACACCCCAGCCGTTTTTGTGTCCTGCAAGGGCTGAGTTCGTCTAGTCAAAAAACCTGTACAATTTCCACAATCTACGACAACCGCGAAAGAACTTGAAATACTGTAACTCAAGGAGGGAATCAGAATGAATCAAACAATGGCCGTGGGGCTGGATTTGTTCATGTCCTAAAAATTTGAGGAAAAGGTGTCCCGACCCATTATTTATAATGCATCATTTAATAGGAACCTGTCCATCAGCAGTAATTAGAAAAGCTGGACAAGAAATTCCCCAGAAAATGTGCTGAGCAATCAATTGACTGCAACGCGTGCGAAGAAAACCGCTGCTTGCGACGTTTTCCTTCGCTGCTCGGGACAAAATACACAACAAAAACATCCCAGTGCACGAAGAATTGACATCGGTTTGCGAAACGTTGGAACAAATCCATTGGCAAAATGCCTTGATGCTGTGAAACCAAGAATCTTTGACTGGACCACCTCACGGTGAGCCGTTGTTCGCCGGTCTTTCGCTCTTCGATCGCCGCTCGTTTCACGGAGTCGCCGCAGGAAGCTGAGGGCCACCGGTAGCAAAATTCCAAATTGATGAGCAACAAGTAACATCTATAGACCCTTACTGAAGCTCCCAAGTGCTCAACATAAACCATCCTGAAAGTGTCGGGAAAGGGAAGCGATTGCGAGTGTCATCCAAAGTGTGTTTCAGGGTACAAGATTGACTGATAACTACCTGCACGCTGAAACACGAGGTGCTTCAAGAGAAAACAACACCCCAAGACTTGTGGTTCATACTAAGTGCTGAAAATGGAACTAATTCGGGGAGTTCTACTCAATAGAAGGGTATATTAAATATATTCACTGTCGCGATGTTTGGATCAACAAAAACCTGGTTGCTTGGTTCAATCGAACACACCAATTATGCCCAAGATTGTCCAAACACTCCAACTAGAAATGCACACTCAAAGGCTGCATACACCATGTGTAGATTTAAGCAAACTATATAGATTATGTGTTTCATTGTTTTTCGTCTGTACACTGGTATGTTTTTGTTCCTGTTGTTTTTGCAGCATCCTTTCTCTTGACTCCGCAATTCGCTTTGCAGCTGCAGAATAAACTCAAGTTCCTGGTCCAGCAGTCGACGACTGCCCTCTTCGGTGCCGCTAACTCAGCGGCAAAGGGAGGCTTGGCATCAAAATTAAAGAAAATATCTGGATATCTCTGGAAGAAATAGGACATCCTTAGGAAAAAATTACACGACAATCAATGGAACAACCCACAGTTTCCAAAAAACAGTTTAAGATCCGTCGCTCGCAGCTCCCCAGCTCCCTCTAGGAGTGAGGAGGAGACCTGCGACCGCTGGAGAAACCAGGAAGACCTTCCGCTGCGAAAGGGTTCCGGCGCGGGCTCCGTATCAAAGCTCTGGAGGAGCAGGAAAGATTCACAGCAATGCTGCGCTTCAAAGTTGGAAATCCTTGAAAAATGGGAGATTGGAGCACACCATGCGTTGGGCTCATAGTTAGAAAAACAACAGGATAACAAATTTTCCAGGCAAGAGACCCCAAACAGTGTGTCTAAAGGTCTAAGGTCTAGAGGTGTAGAAGAAAAAAGGTCTAGAGATCTAGGTGCATTGGGTTCCAGAGAGAGGTGATGGTGATGATGGTGGTGATGACGGTGGTGATGGTGGTGATGATGACGGTGGTGAGGATGGAGGTGGCGGTGGCGGTGGTGATGAAGGTCGTAGGTGGTGGGTGGTGGGTGGTGTTGTGGTGTTGTGGTGTTGTGGTGTTGTGTGGTGTTGTGGTGTTGTGGTGTTGTGTGGTGTTGTGTGGTGTTGTGTGGTGTTGTGTGGTGTTGTGGTGTTGTGGTGTTGTGGTGTTGTGGTGTTGTGGTG
>CAXAMN010023128.1:603868-644094 GCA_963970005.1 Durusdinium trenchii | reverse complement strand
TGTGGTGTTGTGGTGTTGTGGTGTTGTGGTGTTGTGGTGTTGTGGTGTTGTGGTGTTGTGGTGTTGTGGTGGTGGTGGTGGTGCTGGTGGTGCTGCTGCTGCTGCTGCTGGTGGTGGTGGTGGTGGTGACAAAGGTGGTGATGGTCCGAAATCAGCACCTCAAGGTCCATACTGCGCTGCCGCGAATCTGCACATCAAGATTCACATCGCGCAGCCCTGCCAAGGCAATTCGCAGCCAGAGCACTTCCAAAGACAGCATCAAGATGCCAAAACGCAGCTTTTACTCGAGACTTCTCCAGCGAGCCACGTGCCCAAAAGTTACGAGTCACTGCACCCGCCACACATGCTGCACATTGACAAGCTTAACCTGCTCCGACCTCCTGAGGTTTCCCTTGCCACGAAAAGTGATCGCCAAGTCCGAAAATGCGCACGGCACCACAATGAGAGCGCAGTCTCGAAGAGCACCCGCGCCAGCCCACTCAGATTCTGCGAACCTGCGCAGTCAACAAAAATCTCGAGGTGAAGCCGGACGCGGATGCAAGCACCTCGATCAGACACCCGTCCTTAACCACCACCGTAAGAACCCCTAGTGTTACCACAGTGCTTGGGGAAAAGACACAAACTCTTTTAATGGACTCAGCACTTCATTCTATCCCCGCAGATTGATCTCGATTTCATTTGTGTCAAGCCATCGGTACACTTCGATACAATTTGTTCTACAAGCCCAACTCATGGCATCCCCATATGTGGCACCCCCTTCGATCCGCGCGGAACGCGGCTTTTGGGGCGCGTCTTTTTTGGGCGCAGGAGGGTGCCAACAAGAGCCTGTCAAAAGCAGATCTATGTTTGGTAGTGAATCAGTGACGACGATTGGTCAGCTAAGTTGGAAGTGACAACTCACCACCCACAAACTGCCCTGCAGTTCGCTGTGTCTTTAAGGGGAGTTCACAGGACTCCAAATGTTGCCATGTATGCGTACATGTCTACGAAGGGGGGCTTCTCCGACTTCAAATGATCAAGTTGATACTGTTGAATTGTTGATTACCCGAAAACCAATTGAGAAATTACTATTTTAAAGAGAATGTCTCAAGTGGTTTTCGGGACCATTCCCCAGTTTGGGAACTCCCAAGATCGCAAGAATCACCTGAGAGTGGCTGCAAGGTCAAGAAGTTTTACGTCAAGCGCCGGATAGGTAGGCAGCAATCCACCAAAAACGGAGTCTGCGTCAACCACTGACCAGGCAGATCCAGGTCAGGGCCGCAGGGCTGAAATCTGCACTGTAGATGTGATTGGGCATCGGTACAAAACCAGCAGAGGGTGTAGGATTTGTGGTGAAAACTGTTTTGTTCGGCATGCAAACTCTGTTTGGACTTCCTCCTGAACTGCAGCATGGAGAAAAACCGCTTCCTACCACGCTCCATAGCCACCCTGACTCGAAGAAGGCATCACACGCCACAACGAGCCCTACACATGATGTCGATCGTCTCAGCTTGCGGGACCGAACGCCCAAAGGAAATACTGAATTTACTAGATAGATGACTAAACACTAAACATGGGTTAAAGGTGTCTGTTGAATTGATTTGAATTGATGACCTCTTTGGAATGGTTGAATGCCTTCGAGCTTCTCACTCTTTTAACCAGTCCCAGCCATTTGCACAGGTTGTTGTTTTCGGGGATGTCCGCGGGTGGACCAAGAGAGCGAATGCTCCACACAAACCAAATTGGCTTCATGGCATGGTTGACCACCCAATGTCACCTATAAGGTCTTTGCCAGAAAGCTGCCTCAATGTAACCAAATAGTATTCTGAGTAAGCGACACGTGTCGGAGTACGGGTCTTTGACCCGCCTTAAAATGTTGAGCCAGGGCAAGCTTTGCAAAATAAGATAACACACAGTTCTGTCCCAGTTCAGCCCGCCTGCCACGCGGGTCGACAGGACGGGTGGCCGCGCTCAGGATGAACGGGCCCAGTCTAGTCGCATGCCGAGAGTATGCCGAGTTGTTGTCTAGGATGTCGTGACACTCGGTCGGAGGATAGTGATAACGGTATATATAGTGATAACGGTACATTTTTGGTGGGGATTCACTTTTCTGCAATGTTCTATCTATTTGGGGGTCTGTATTATCATTTGAACTGATCGACTGGACCTGGAGGACTTTTGGCCCAGTGACCACCCCTCAGCTTCAGGAGCAAATCATGGTGGCCAGTGACCTGGTGTTCTAATGCTTTGCCCAAACGACTCCGGGCTGAAACATTCAGCAAGGATCTATGTCGTCTATACCCAAGATTGCTATGAGTCACCACCATGTTTCAACACCACCCGCAAAAACTCGCGCCAAGAGTCGTCGCCTGCTCATGGAGTCTGCAATGGAGACTGTTGGAGCTTTGAATATCCTTCCTTCTTCCCTTTCCAAGACACACCGGGCCCAATGACTCTGCCCCCAGAACGCCCCGTCAGAACCTTCGCAGCAGCCCCACCTCAAATGCTGCGATCGGGCGGGGGTCAGGTTTTGGAGAAGGGTTGGCACCGGCGAGACCAAAGGGATGAAATCAAATATAGACGGATGATGATGTATGTGAGATGATGTCAGACTTGTGTAATTTGGGTGAAGACCTCATCGTTTCTTTCGCAAGAACCTCCCGTCCGCACCGATACAGTGAGATCTCGTTCTCCATGCTTGGATGCTTCAAGACAGCCTCTGCAAACTCTGCTCTTCAAGGATGGCATCAAAACATCAACCCCCCCAAGCTGGTTTTGGTACAAGTCAGAAATCAAGAAATCTTCCTGTCCATCCGGAGGTGAACTCGCTTGCCACGAATTGAATTGGGGTCTCATGGGGTCTCATGGGCACTTGGGCACTCCCTAGAAGTGGTACCCTCTCATGTAACAGTGCTATCAATTTCGGGGGTTCTGGGGATGAGGAGGGTGTATATTCGATCGGAACCGACTCAAAATCTCAAGGACACTCCACTTGCAAAAACGGGTCGCGA
Organism: Durusdinium trenchii; assembly: GCA_963970005.1. Classification (NCBI taxonomy): domain Eukaryota; class Dinophyceae; order Suessiales; family Symbiodiniaceae; genus Durusdinium; species Durusdinium trenchii. The sequence continues at coordinate 641,104 of CAXAMN010023128.1, read as the reverse complement.
AAAGCTCTCGAAGGGGGAGTAGTCTTAGTACGGATCTGTCTTTCGCCACGCTTTCGCCATGCCTTTGCCTACTTTACCTGCGATCCCGAGGTCACCCAGATCAAAGCACTGTTCAAAGAAGATCCTGGGTGTCCCGTGCCCACCCCAAAGAGCACATCCATCGGCGCCAGGACTTCAGACCATTGTCGATCCACCTGTGGCACCGTGGCAGTAAGTGTCGATCGTAGTGATCGAAGTGATCCATTGGTCCATGGAGGTGCGCTTGGGTGCTTGGGGGTGTTCATCTGGCTGATGAGTCCCAGACCCCGAGGTAACCAGTGCTTCATAGGAAGAAGAATTCACCAAGTGAAGCGTCTGAGGACAACACTTGCTTGACTACTGCCAGCAAAGCTTTTGATTCCCATCAAATGGTGAAAGAGTTAAACAGTGAGACCTCAAGAAAACTGTGAGGAATGTGCCAACGTATTTGAAACACGCTTTGAAGGAACGAGACCAAATCAAATGACCCTGTGGATTGCTGATGTCCTACGCAAGGACCGCGATGAGGTCCCTTTGCCATCCGTCCAAATGGTGCCCTCAAGTATCATGGCATATGACTGCTTTTTCATGATTATTCTTGAACCGTTGCAAGTAACAACATGTTGTAACAGCATCAGCCACACACATTCGCGTAGACAGCCGACAGTCAAACCAAGTTTTGCCCTGGTGTTTTGCCGTTCGCTTGTGCGAATACAACTTCCTCCTTCACCAGTTGGCCCCTCCAACCCCCAGAGTCATAGTCCAGTGTTTACATCGGATGGGCTTAACACATTTGAGTGCTTTTCTTTTTTTCGTTTACCCGCAACTGTCTCTACACTACAGGTCACCGGTTAACCGCAAGCAACTTGTCCAGTCCACTAAAGCCTCTGTACAGGAGATCTAGTTTCCAGCTGGTAGGGGTGTTTTAGGATGTCATGACAGCTTAACCTTTTCTAACAACCTTTTGATGATTGGGACTTTCTCTGCAGCTTGCCCGGTGTGTGAATTGTTCTTCGGAGCGATCATGTCACCCTGGCATTAGAGTAGCTTTGTCCACAAAACCAGTACCTCGGTCATGGGTCAAACCAAGTGCAACGTCTGTACAAAACAAATCAAGAAACACCGCCTATCCAAGGGACCGTCCGAACCGAAGCGGAAAACACATATAGCAAACTATGGCAACATACACTGGCGAGAATGCTTGCCTTTTTTGTGTTTCTGTTGGCGGAGTTCGTGACAAGAAGCTACTAGGAACAAACGGCATCACTTCTAGTTAGGAGCAAGAATGGGGCGGTCCTAGCCTTACTACTAACAAGAGGACTCTACGAACGTCGTAAAGGGCAGGTCCTTGTCCGCCCACCTTAGATTGTATATTGGTAATGGTTCCCTTAATTGTAATATGCTTCTAATAGCTTCTTGTTACTACTAGTAAGGCACTTGCTCCTAGTAGCGATGCACTTGTTTCTAGCTTCCCACCTCAGCAAAGGGCAGATCAAAGATCCGCACCCGGGAGTCGAAGGATCCTGGCTGTGCGCCACGTGGAAAACAAAGGAAAACGTGCGAACACGTGGTGGTCCGGAAAGGCCAAAAAGGGAAACGGCCTTTCACCCCCGAATCCGGAATCAAGTCGGATGTGAATGTCCGACCTGACCTCTAGGAGAATTTGCTCGGTTTTGTTCAGGCACACCCAGTATTCTCTATGAAACGACCGTTTTCTCTATGAGACGCCAAGCCTTGTCTCTATGAACACCTGACCAGGAAGCCACTGTAGCAACGGATTTCTGAATGTTAAGACATTCCTTTCAGGGCTCTGTCGAAATCCGTTACTGTTGATCCTCTCGCATGTCTCGCTGACCTTTGCAAATCTGAAACAAAAGCCTCAAAATGGCCCAAGTCCGAAAGCAACAAAGACATATATATATATATATATGCAGTCCTCTTGGTGATTTGATGTTGACCCCAAACCAGCTGTTACATGAAAACGTGCAAGAAATTGTTGCCCTGGTCTAGCACAGCCACATGAGCTTGTGCCAAAAGAACTTTTGAGGGGGGGCATATCGCTTTTGCATGTTTTAGCCCAATTCCTGAAATACACGACCTCTCTTTAGCAAATTAGTCATTGCACGTTTTGGCGGTTGCTCACATGTTGGAGGTCCGGGACTAGCAACAAAGAATGTGACATTCTAGTCGTTTGAGTCAGAATACAAGATTGCTTGCCTAAGCAAATTCATCCAAAAGGTCCTATGTCGCCAGACCAGACCGTCATAAGTATTGTAGTTTCAAGGTGTGAAACAGCCTAATTATATACTGTACTGAGTTTCTGCCACCTATGCGAAGAACTCTGTAAAAGGAAACTCCCTCTCTCTCTCTCTGTGTAAAAGTGCAAAGTATAAAATCATAATTAAGCAAAATTACTAGACTTTATCTCCACACCTGCCTTCTTTGAGGCTTCACCATCCTCAAGATAGTTCTGGTATGTTCTGGTCATGGGAGCCCAACCAAAGTCTTGAAACAAATGATGCCACAAACATACACCACCTATACACCACCTATCAAAACAAAAAAGAAACATTAATTATAACTATTTATACAGTACCATGATATTAAAGAGGCGCCATTGGCCCGGCCTCACTTCTTTTGCCAGCCAGCCCTTTCCGCCTCCGCCCTTTCCGCCGCACTCCACTCGGTTCCCTGGCCGCTGGGCGACATTTCGCAGGTCACCCGCAGGGAACCATCCGAACGCTTCCGCCACAGCCGCACCTGAGTCGACCGGAAGACGGGCGACGACGGCTCCGCGTGGCATGGCCCATGGGGCCGCCAGAAGTGTTGAACCGTTGATGTTGAACACCTCATAACTATGGTTACTGATAGCGATAGCCTCCAACCAAGCAGCCATGGCCTCCAACCAGTAGCTTCCTAAATAAGCCTATTTAGGCAACATGCTGAGGTCGGTGGTTTCACATCTGGGAAGGTCCCGTCCCGAAACGGTCCCATCTGGGACGCCGATTCAACCGACCTGCAAAGAACATGAAAGAACCAACAGAATTCTCATCCAAAAATATTTGCCCAATTTAGCCCATATTAGCCCCAATATGCCCCAAGATCCTTTCAAAACAGCTATGAAATGATGTGAACTGGCTTCTATAGGATCGAACTCATTGCCGACAGGACTCCAATCCGAGAACACAGGTCAAACGACCGATTCGGATGCTAGATCCTGGTGCACCAAGCTCAACGTGCAAATCCTGGTGCCTGGGTAGGGTTCGTTCGATGTTTTTAGAGAACGTCTTATGATCACGATCAAACACCATAAACCCAGGTTGTACGAACACAATAGATATACAGCATCATGAAGACGTGTTGTTGAAACTGAGAATATGTTGAACTGGCCTACAGACCCGACACATCCCGCCATCTTCGAGGGAGCTGTCGCTGTTGGTGTTTCCCATCCCACTCCCACCAACCGACCGTGGTTGTATCCGGAAATAAATCCGTTGAATTTGCTGAACAGTTGCAGCTGGTAGCAAATTCTATCCGGTCCAATGTCACACCAATCGTTAGAAAGAAAGCTGCACCCACCGAAATAGCCCCTTTCACACTAAACGCTGGGTTAACTTCCTGCCTTCCGCGTGACTCCAAGGAACAATAAAGTGGGCCATGAAACCGAGACGTTGCGCCAGGAGGTTCTTGATCTGCGGAGTGGAGGAAGGATTCCACGTGCCGCGAACTTCGCTCCAAAAAGGAAGGACCACGGGGGATTCAATGAAAGGAGTTGTCTAGGTGAGTAGATGAGGGGAACTGCTACTCATGTACAAAAAGACTGCCCTTTATAGCCTTCTCGAGAAGCCAAAAGAACTCGACCAATTTGGGCTTCTGAGCACGGAATTCAAATGGAACACATGGAGCATCATGGAGCGGTATATTGTTTCACGGCCCTTTCTGTCCACGAACCTGACATATTTGAAGGAAGGAACCCTTCTCATGTGTTCTCCCTTGGCTCAAACACTGGCACAAACAGCATCTATGCATCAAGGCAGCTCCTTGACCAAAAGCCATCACAAACTCCGTGCATTTCAAGGATCAATGACTGATGTCCTGAAACTCGAGTCGTTTGCGTCTCATTTTTGGTTAAGGTGCGCACTTATGCCACTCCTACCCCCGGGCATCCCTTTTGCACCCCGCTATCTCCAATTCCTGTGACAAAATATCGCATGCAAAACAGTTCTCAAAATGTGTCAAACTTGCTTCTAAACACCAAAGCCCGTTGAGCTGTCAGCCTTCGATTGATCCGCTTTCAAGGGAACAAACCTTCTCCAACCTCAACAGTTAGAGTCTGATGCGAAAAGCTTTTGTACAAACAACATGACAGGACATTGAGGATTTCCCCTCCCAAAGCGCCGGATTTCGTCAAGGTTGATGTTGATGTCCAAACACCAAACCCAGTCTAAAGGTCAAACATGGTATATAGTATATAAATCCATGTAAAACTGCACAAAATGAATCAGCAGCACCGCTTCGAGTCCAAAAGAAACACGAAACCAACGGGTCCAAACCGCCAACCCAGCGGAACCGCGCGGCGACCGACAAATGCCTCTGGTCTTGCAGAGATGCCTGTTTTGCGTCGTCAGCGTCATCTTGCCGAAGACTGACACTGGTTCCAAACATGTGCGGATCAAAATCGGGCAGAAGGAAGTGCTAAGAACATTGGATTACATTGGACCCGATGCATGAGAAATATATGATAGTTATACACGAGAATAACCCAGAGTCAATGATTCAAAGCTATTGGGTGGAGCTGTTCTTTGCGCACTCAAGGGAAAATAAATTATAGCATCCGCGAAGTATTTCCAGAATTGGGGGCGCGGAGTCCTTCACTCAATGTCCAGTTGTCTGGCCAAGTGTTGGATAGACCCGGGTTGTACAAAGCGCTGGATCCACTCCAACATCTCCGATGGGTGTTTGGGGGATTGAAAAGTAGAGGGGGTTGGAAATCAATCGCGGTGTGCTTTGGAACAGATCCTTTCCCCTTTCCAAGACTGATAGATTCTAATTCCCGGATTAGAATGGTGCTTAAAAGGCAAACAGTGTCCGTTTAAGAGACTTCTCTTGTGCATGTGGACCACATGCCCTAGTGGGAAGAGCTTAAAATCATGACATCATTGCACCATCAAAGTTAGATTCAAATAACACATGGAGACTTGGGAACATTGAGTACCAAGTAGTGTTGAATATGTTATGGCTATGTTCGACGATGCTAGTGAAGATCACACCACCCAAAAAAGCAAATGTGCATGGTGGATGCTGAGAAAGGCTTAAGAATTTTGCTAAAAACAAACGCAGCCTTCTGGGCTTTGCTGCGAGAATAAATGTTCCGCTAATTCTTTGGTGGACCTTCATTCCTTCATTTGGAGACGTATACCCAAAGGATTGTAGCTCACACGGCCCCCAAGTATTTTCTGAGCACCATTTGGCAGTAAATGGATCAAATTGTAGGTAAATGGATGTTCATGCCCTCACAACATGGCCCAAAAGGGCCTTGACACATCTGGAACCCAAATATGTTCGCTCACAACACCGGGCTGCGCCTGCTCTGCCCTGCAAGTCGCTGCAATGGAGAAAACGAGGGAAGAACGGTTCAAGTTGGTCGGCTTTTCCCATGTTTCACCAACACGTAGAAGTGCGGATGATAAAACTGTGGTTATGAAACGGGATGCCCAGCGCGTCGGGCCTTTTCAAACTTGAGCCAAAGTAAGACGAAAACACTCGTAGCGCTTGGCTTTCTACGAGGTGTGGTTGTACACTTTTTGATTTGTGCACTTCATGAATCACACTCCCCCTGGCTTGGTTCAAGCCATCAGGGCTAATCATCTGACTCGCTTGAGTCGTCACGAACCCTTGAGGTTCCAGAAAAACCGCGACGCGGCTCCCAAGGGTCATTTGACCTGGGCCTCACTGGCATCTGCGTAGACACCCCCATCCAAGTTGGCGTCTCCCGATCTTGGTCCTCAGCTGGTGGTAGTACAGGATCCGGTCCTCTGTAGATTTCTCGATTCGGGGGTGCCAAGTTGCTTCGCACCACCCTCCACCCCTGAGCGGTCATCTCGTCCAGGGTTGGCGGTTCTTCATCCTCACTGGCCAGAGTTCTCCTCCAGTCAGCTCTTTCTGCACTGCTCGACTCACTCTCCACCGGCCGGTTCTCCACAGAGGATCCCGCATCAACGGTCAAGTCCCGCATGAACGCCAGCCAATCATCCCGTACATCATCCTCCAGTGTGGTTCCATCATGTCCTCCAGGTCCTTGTGCCCAATAGGCAGGGTCATAATCCCACCCTCGATCCATCTCTTCACTCACCAAGGAAAGCTCTCGGGAATCTCCAGACGTCCTCGATCCTTCAACTTCTCCTCGCTGTTGATGACCATGAAGCCGCTGCCCATAGCCTCCAATGCCACTGCTACTTGCTCCCTCATTCACCCTTGTGCTGAGTTCCGAACCAGATTCCACCGGATTCGGGTCCTGTCCTTGACGATCTGGTCGGACATCTCGAGGCACTCCTTCCATCTCTGAACCATGTTCCGCAATGCCCGGCATTGGCGGTGGTCCGGAGGTCAGTGAACCGCTCATCGAGGAAGACGTCCTATCGCCCTGTCCTCTGGTAGTTGATGAACTGGAGGTCGAAGTCAAAGTCCCCGCCGTTGGGTCTGGATGAAGATCCCTGAAGAAGGTATATCCTACCCAGGGGTCCCTCATTGGTGGTTCCGTGTCTCTCCTCCATTCATCATCTCTGATCACCTTTTCCCCATGGCACCACAACACGGTGATTCTCCGATCTTGAATGTGGCTACAGTCCATAGGTGTGTGTCGATGAATTGGATGGAATGGTCTCATCCTCTGCTTCACATGATGTCTGACCCACCATCCCCCTGGAAGTCGGTCCCATCGATCTTGACCCCTCGAAGGCATAGTGAACCTCCTCCACATCCAGGGTCGATCGTAGTCCACAACTGGAACCTCTCCAGTAGTCGTCGACGATGTCCCTCCGAGCCCTGTCGACGATCCCTCCCTCAGAGCAGCCAATCGTGCCCTCTTCGAGTTGCCGCCATGGCTCACCTCTACCGCGTAATCCCGGGAGCCCTCAGGGCTAGGTTCACTAATGGGTTCCTCTTCTGACCCATCCTCTCTACTGCAGGTGGGTTCATCTTCCCTCACCTGATCTTGAAGTCCATATGGTGGATCTGCATATTCATCTCTTATCGGCCCAGTGGCTCTCTTCTTAGAATCACAGCCGGCTCTCCAGCTGGTGGCCAAACTAGCTACCATCGCAGCTACGGCTAGGCTCTGAGCAGCCTTGCCCGTGGGACCTGACGGCCGCCAGGCCATCACGCCCGCCAACCCACCTACCAGAGCTGCAATCCTGGCCACATTGGACCCTAGGCTCTCAGACACAGCTTCCACCACTGGTTTCATTCCCATGGCCGCGAAGAAGTGCTGCCATCTCGCAGCCACTCCGATCGGCTTCGTCAGGAAGTCAGCCACCAAATGCTGACCTGGGACATGGATCACCTTCCAGGCGCCCCACTTCACCCTCTCCCGCAGTGCATGGGCTCGAAGACGAAGGTGACGTGTCCTCCAAGGTCCATCCGGCGCTTCAAGGATTCGAAGACCAGCTTGGTTGTCTCCCCCCAAACGGCACTCTATTCCTATTCCATCTCCTGTTCCTTCCAGAACATTGGTCAAGGCCGCCAAGGAATCCCCCATGGTCATCGCTTCTGTGTAACCCAGCAGCTCAGCCTCCGCGCTCGACAGCGTGCAAAACGCTTGCTGCCTGGATTCCCATTGGACCGGCTCGCCCCCGTAGGTTCCAATCACGCCCTGACACCCTCTCCCAGAAGGAGGTCCAAACGATGCATCCGAAAGGACGTCCACCCTCATAGTAGGATTGTAGTGTTCTCCAGGGATTGAGGACCGGGCTCGTCCATAGTGAAGCGACCATGCCAAGGTGGTTTTCAAATATCCCAACATCTGACATCCATACTCCAAGACCCGCTTTGGAGCTCGGGTCACCTGTCGTCCCATCCAAGCCACTCCATAGGCCAGATCAGGTCGGCTTCTCACTGACACCCACAGTAGTTCACCTACCACTCCCTGCGCCTTTCTCACATCTTCCAAGGTGACTTCCGCTTCCGGCTCCTCATTGGGCACTCCTGGAAAAGGTACCGTAGCCGGGGTCACCCAAGAATGTCTGCTCAGAAGCTCCTGAATGTATGCTTGCTGCCCCACATAGAGCCCGCTGTCCTCCTCCGCTGAGCTCCATCTCAGTTCAAATCCACTGAACTTCGTCCATCTCTCGCTATTGACCCACTCCGCCGGGCTGCACTTCCACTCCATCTCAATCCTGCTCAATGCTCCCTTCACGATGTCTTTGGCCCCAACCACCATGAAGTCATCCACATAGACCCCAATGAATCCCTTCGGAGGCGGTTCCTCCTGATCCAACGGTCGTCTCTCCACAATCTTCCAAAGGTTGGGTTCTGGCGTCTCCCGAAGCTCCAATGTCCTCCCTTCATGTTGCCATTGAAAGGACCTCATCAGCCGATTTCGATAGGTAGCCCAGTCCGCCGGCGAGGATCGAAGTCCATAGAGGGCGTGTTGAACCCGCCATAGTTCCTGAGGTCCCACAATGCCCGCCTCCACCAAAATGCGTGGCGGTTTCACCACTACCAATCTTCGACTGGAGTCTTCCCTGGGGGCCAGAAGGAAAGCCGTCTTGACATCGCAAGTGGCGATCTCCCAGTTCATAGCTGCCGCCTTTCGTAGAAGACATCGGATGGTTGTTCCGTCAGCTCCGCCGGCATACAGGTTCTGGGCCTCCTCCTTTCCCGAGGTTGCTGCACCACTGCCATCCAGAGCTTCCAGCCGATTACCGCAGACGACAATGCGAGCCCGCTTCTTCCCATGTGGTGCCTTGATGGTCGGAACCAACATCCCCGGCGCCACCTCCATCACCTCATACAATGGATCTTGCTCCAACTCTTCCATGGTCGTCGGGCTCAATGCCCTAGTACCTTCAATCAAGGACTGGTACTCATCAGTCATCGGAGGCACCCACGCTGCAAGCTCCTGTCGGACTCGTTGAAGGGGAACGGCATAGGTTTGCAACACCGCCGGTGGAGGAGCTCCAGGATCCTGTAACTCCAAACCTGCTTCATTCTTCACCGCAGCCAACCTCACCGCCTCCAGCTTACGATGTTGGTCCTCCAAATGATCCTCTTGTACCAACAGTCCAGCTTCCAATGCAGCCATCCATCGCCCTCTCTGTCTGCCCTGCTCTTCTCCAATGGCCTGATGGCGCAACTCCTCACTCCATAACCTCTTCATCAGCAAGTGCGACCTCACCTCCATGGCGTGCCACTCCTCAGCTTGATCCCAAGAACAACTCGAGCCCTTCCATAGACCTCCAGTCCGACGTTCTCGGTAGTCGTCCACATACTCCAAGTTGCCACCACAGAACCCACAGGAAATCTGCGTCGCCTCCACCAAGTCCAGCGTCCCTTCCACCGCCGCTTGCATGGAGCTCATCACCACCCCGCAGCCGCGAATGTCCCTTGGATCCTCAGTCGGGACTTGGTGGGGGTGCCGGGGTTGAAGGAGTCCACAATCTCCACAACACACCATCGCCAGCTCCCCAAGGCATTCCCAAGCTCTCCACCCCGACTGCTCTCCTTCCGACTCCGGCTCCATCTCATCGACCACCTCCGCGACATCCTCCTCATCGTCCACAAACTCCAGACCCCCACCACTGAAGTCCCGCTCCAACTCCTCCAGGTAGTTCCTCAGCGGCCCGGAGACCTCCAACTCCACGCCGACCACCTCTTCTTCTCCATCTCCCCCGACCCTTGGCTCCATTGAGTGATCGGTGGAGTTCATCATGTCATTCCCAACCTCTCCAGGTTGCCATACCGACAGCGAGTTCAATGGTGTAGATTCCGGATTTTCCAAAGTTGGTTCCAAGGTTGGTTCAGTGGTCTCCCCCCCCAGCTCGTAGTACCCGAAGAGCTGGTCGGACCCCTGCATCAAAATGTCGAGCCACCACATCTTTTAGTGGGTGCGGGTCGAATGACTGTTTCCCTGTTAGTCGATGTCTGATGCCCTTGTCCTTGAGGTCCACTTCCTGCAGCTCCAGCACCGCTTCCAAGGTTTTCGAAGGGGCCACCACCGTCCGAAGATGTTGAATTCTGTTCTGTTTGTCCTTGGCTACCCAACCAGATGACATCAACGGGCTCGGTCCCAACACCTGCACTCTCTTGAACGGGTTGGTCAGCTCTCCAGTTTTGTGATGCCATCTCTTGGCTTTAGCCATGACCATCGATCCGAAGTTGACCATTGGCTTCGATCCCACTCCCAGCCTCTGAAGTTGTATGCGAAGTCGTTGAGTAGCAGCATGCCTCAGTGCGCATGGCCAGAGCGACGCCTCCACCTTGCTGGTGTGAAGAAGGAGCCTCATCCTTCGCTTGAGCTGCAGGAGCTCTGCTTCCACCCTGCCATTCGACTGGCTATCATCACCCGAGGTCATCGTGTGAACCATCTCCCTGGCCTGCACCCACTTGGCCACTGCCTTCGTGAGGAAGGACTTCTCCCGGTCCGAGTGCAGCCGACATGGCCGCACTCCCAGCATCCTGTAGTGAGCATGGACCTTGGAGAGCGCCTGCACGATGTCCTCCACCGCTCGAGATTGCATCGGCTCTGCAATCGTGAGGTTCTGAAGTGGAACCTCTTCCTGAGCTCGCTCCAGCGCAGCTTTCATGTTCATCTCAGCCACCTGTTCCTCTGTTGCCAATTCCACTTCCTCTTTCTCTTCTTCAATCTCCACCACATCCTTGACCTCCGACTCATGGTCCAGTGGTTCCTCTGGTGCCCCAGCTAGATCCTTCACTATCGGCACCGGGATCGTCGCCACCATCACATACCTGCACCACTGGTTCAATCCAAGGTCTCTCCCCTGCTCAAACGGACCCATGATGTCCACCGCCATCACGAAGGCAGACGAGGCGTTTCTGGAGCGTCGATGTGGGCTGGAGAATCCCATTGCTTCCACACAATCCCGACAATCTCTCCTGTAGGGAACGTGCTCTTGCTTGATGTGCCTCTTCCATTCCTCCACATCCATCTTGGCCAATCCGATGTGAGCTCTCCCCCAAACCGAAGATTCAAGGCCAGTCCAATCGCCTTCACCAGCCCACTGGACCACCGCGCCCACGACCGAGATGCTTTCATTCTCTCCTGTAGCCCTCCCTCCACTGGGTCCGCCGATCCTCCTCCCCTGAGTCCATTCAGATCTTCCAGGTGACGAGGGTTGGTCAGCAAACTAGTGGGTTTTCGCCGGGAGTGCCCCGTTCGTCCTTGGTCGAAGCTCACCAAGCTCATTCCATACTCGTCCACCATTCTCCTCAACAATGGCCATTCAAAGAAAGATGGGTGATCATGCCCGGCATCGACTCCATCTCCCACATAGCTGGCAGGGTCCTGCGGAGATTCCAGAAGAAATGCCACCGGATCAGGTCCTTCCCGATGCTCCTCCGCTAGGTGCCATAGCCCCACCTGCTTCACCACCAGTGCGGAATCCCCTCGCACCTGTTCACGTTCCCGGGCCGTTAGCCCTCCAGGCCCCAGCGATCATCGCCACGACCTCTCACTCTCCTCGGTCCTGGCGGCCCCTTGCACCTCAATCTGCTCGTGGTACGACAAGGCGGACCCCCAACCACTCCTTTCACCTTCCCGGATCTGGCCAGCGAGCACACGTAGCTCCACACATTCGCATTGTGCACATTGAAGCCAGCTCCCAACTCCAAATCCAGGAAAATCCAATCCATGCCATCGGGCAGTGTGCCTTTCCACCTCCCTGTATCCGCTCCAGAGAAAAGGTGAATCACCAGGCCACGACTTCGCTGATGTCGACGCCTCTGACGTCTATTCCAAGGCAGCAACTCTGGGCTCGGTTCACTCGAAAACCCAACCATCATCTCCAGCACGTCCTCCGGCACGTCCGGCATGATGCTACGCCACCAATTCCAGTCCACTTGGGACAATCTCTTCCGATTCTTCTGGTTCTCTTCAAACTCTGCCAACATCACCATGGCGTCCTTTCTATTCATGACAGGGCACCCCGATCTCAGCCAACACTTCACAGCTCCAAGCTGCTGGTGCATGATCGTGCACCCCTGCCCATTCCAGTGAATGGCATACCCATTCTCCACTAGCAGACTCAGCGGCAAGATCGGCTCCACTGGCTCCAAGGACAAGAGGGTGTCAAAGTCCGGGTGCTTGTACAACGTTGTACATCCATGGGCAAGCTCCACCGTCACAGGCTGCAACCTCCCTCGCTCCTCCTGTCTTGCCATTCTCAATGGGTGAGTAGCTCCACCATCCAATAAGGCTAGCTCCAAACCCTCATTGGTATCTGCCACATGAATCTGCTTCAATCTGAAAGTCTTCATGCTGCGGAGGGACTTCAAGAGGGATGTGGCCTCAGTGATCAACTCCGACGTTGGATCACCCTTCTTTTCCAATTCAACTCCACCATCCCGTCCTTTTTCTCCTCCACCTGCCACCGGCCGTGTAGCCGCGGACAAAGAGCTCGTCAATGGAGTAGTTCCTGACTTTTCATTCGGGCCAGTCTCCTCCTTCTCCGACGTCCCTTTCCCACTTCCCTTCAGCTTGGCCGTCTTTTTCCCATCCTTCTCCGGTCGCTCCCGACCATACGGACAGTCCTTCGCAAAGTGGTTCTCCCCTGAGCAGTGAAAACACCTGCCCGTCTTGTTGATGCCCTCCCACGGCATGGATGTTTCGTCTTTGGTGGTCCATCTCCGCCTCCGCCTCCTCCACCCAAGGCCTTAATCGTTGGCTGAGCTCCTGCTACCGGTTGAAGGGCTGCTCCTGCACCGGTATTCTTGGCCGACGAGGGATGCGGCATAGTCAACGCCAAATCCTCCGCCTCAGCCTGGAGAAACTCTGCGAACTCCTTGGTAGTGGTTAGCGTGGGCCTCCGATCGACCTCAAGTTCCTGCCGAGCTGCTGCAATCCTGAATCCCACTTGGCTTCCTCCATGCTTCGTGAGGTTCTCTGCAACCTTGGACAAGGCCTGAATCAAGACCATCGAGTCCGGGATCGCCACATGCAACTCTTCAGCTCGACAAATCCACCTGCGCCAGGTTCGGATAGCGCCCAGTGTATCCTGAATAGAACTGCCGCACTTCACCTCCGTCAGGCTGCGCAACAGATTTCCCCTTTCTGCATTTCCACCAGGTTGGTAGATGGTGAAGAGCTTGTACAAAATCGCCTGAGTCGCCACTCTTCGACTTGCAACAATGTCCTTTCTCACCGGTTCCGGGAGCGCGGCTAGCAAAGTCGAGCTCGCCCGCTGATCCAATCGTTGGAACCGTGGGGACACCTGCTCCTCCACCTTGATTCTCAACCGCCCCAATGGCGTCGCCAAAAGCCACTCATTGTACTTCACCTCCACTTCTCGCTGCACCCAATCCCAAAACTCGCGAGACGACGTACTGAGGTCTCCCATCAACGGGGAAATCACCGTCAGCCAGTCCCCAAAGAGCAGGGCCGCATTCTCAGTCGAAGGTGATGGCAACTGTGGCAATTCCAAGTTCCGCATTGCCTCAGGCAGTGCAGCTGTCACTGATTCCAGCGGCTTCATCACGCTCGCCGCCCCAATCACTCCACTTCCATTACCTCGAGGATCGTGTACCGGAGCAAGACCAGGAGGAGTGTCAGGTGGTCCACCAATCTTGGTAGGTTCCCCCACTGTCTCCTGCTGCCCCTCTGCCTTCGCACTCGGCACAGAAGTAAATGATGCCGAGTCTCCAGCGTCCGTCATCTTCTTCACCTCCCGAGCAAAGGTTTCCTCAGCCTCCCTCAAGATGCGTTCCCGAAGACGTTCAACATGTCCCAGACCTGGACTCTGTGCAGGATGTTGGCCTCTGGCCCCTTCAGACTCCCGAACATGTGACTCACCCTTGGCCGCTTGCTGCACTGACGTGCTCCAGAAGGGATTCACCGTCCCCAATGGTCCCACCGGGGTGGTAGGATAAGGCTCCAGCACCCGAGGATGTAGGTCATCACGTCCCGCTCCAGTCCTGTAAGGTGAAGCTCCCATGCGCTCCGTTTCCACCCCGCTCTGCCGCAAAGGAGTGCCCGCCGCCAGCCCGTGCCCTGGGAGAACTCCACATCCGGTACCGGCATGACCTCCCTGATCACCGGGCCGAAGAAGAGGATCAAGTAGGGTCGGCTGGGAACTGGGCCTTTGAAGAGCATGCTGCAACACTTCAAATGACTGCCGAACTGCCTCCTGCAAATGCCCAAGCCCCAACACCTGGCCTCTTGGGTCATTCAGCAACTGTCGAATTTCCGGTGTTCCCTGGTGGCCACTCGATGCCGTCACAGCTGAATGACGACCTCCATGGCCACCACCCGCGCCAGCAGCCACGCCCAGCCGCTTCACTTCTGCCGCTGCCACCGGCACTGATTGCGCCCTTGCCGCCTTCGCCTTCATCTCCTCCTCGATCAAGGCATCCAGCCGGCGGTCCGCAGCTCCGACTTCCAGCGGCGCCGCGGCCTCTTTCCTTTCCCGCGACCGCTGTTGCCGTCGCCTCCGCTGCTCCATGGGGACCAGCGACCCCTCTGTTCACCCAACAGCAGGGGGTGGACTTGGAAAATCCAAACAAAAAAGATCACCTTGGGCTCATAACCTGTGGTTATGAAACGGGATGCCCAGCGCGTCGGGCCTTTTCAAACTTGAGCCAAAGTAAGACGAAAACACTCGTAGCGCTTGGCTTTCTACGAGGTGTGGTTGTACACTTTTTGATTTGTGCACTTCATGAATCACACAAACAAACCCTATGGATCCAACCGAACGAAGTGAGGGACCCACTCGGAAGAATCACTGGCAAAACATCAAGCACCTTCTCGGAAGTATAGTCATTCTCGAGTGCATCACAAATGAAATCCATGACACAGGTCGTAAAATTGAGATAGTCCACGTATGTCCACGTTCTATCTGAGGCTCAATCTAAACAAACAGTTTCCAAATTCACATACTGATTTTTTTTCAAGTGGTGGTGTTCGGATGGGTGTATGAGTGTGTGATGATCGCAAAGCACAACTCATAATAGTGCTTTTTGGCTTATATAATGAGTCTTTGATTGGACTTGCTATGACTTGCTTAAGGAACCTGCTAACACAGCACACATACACACCTACTGCCTACATGCAATCCCTTTTGAAGGAGATTCCCACTGACAGAATAGTAAAGCACCAAGAGCTCTGGTCTAAACTCACTACGGTTGATTCCTCTGATATGGCAAAATCATGGGAAATCCGTCATTTCAAATTTCCAAAATGTGTGCCGCAAATGAAGGTGTGCCATACTGCTCTGCCCAAGCTATCGTGGTGTTTCTTGGGCTAGGGTGTTGATTCAAAGCAGAAAAGTAAGAGACTCGATAAGTCTGGGTCTGGGATGGTCTGAGAATCATTCTGCAACTATCCAGGGTGCTAACGGCATCTCAAGATCAATCATGAAACAGGTGTTTTCGATGACAACCGACCCAAGGTGGCACACGGCTTTTGGCTTTGCCCATCAAGAGTGCCATGGATGTCTGCGCACTTCGATGTCGAAAAATGTGTTGACTCAGCTAATGTAGACTCTTGATTAATACACCCAACCAATTTGGATTGAAAAGCCTTTTCATCTGGGGGTTATTACATTTCTGAGTCTACATTATGTTCACCGGGAGGATCCATATTCCGAAGCCCCAGTCGACTGTGTCTTTCAGCTCTCCTTGCCAAACTCTCAAGGATTTTCCAGGGCATGATCAAACTGTCCCAGTCGGGACATGGGAATTCCGCTGAGTAAGTTTGGTAAAGGTAGACCAATCCAAGTTTGATTACTCCAGTAAGTTGGGACATGGGAATTCTGTACCTATGTCCATCCCGAGGTGAGCCAATCCAATGTTTCTTTGATCCGTAGTATCCCGTAGACCTACCCACAAGACCTGCCCACAGGTGGATCACCTCTTCCATTTCCAGCCCGCCTCTGCCGTGCTGTCCTGTGCACGAATGTCACAGCTCCTAAGGGTTCATCATCCTGTAGGCAAAGTGGTGAAACGAAATCATGGTTAAATACCACCAACCGAGTGTATGAAGAATCAACCTGGACAATACCTGGTGTACAACAATAGCTGTTCAGCTTCCATGAAGCCATCCGTGCTGTTGGGGGTTGCAGACTACTGCTGATTGGTCGAGTCTATAGCGAGGTCACCGGATTCACACTAGGTCACCGGATTCTGAGTGCCACCCTCTTCAAATGAAGAGAAGAAGGGCCACTCACTCGAAGCGTCACATGGTCATGTTTGGCGTAGTCTCACACGTGGGAGTTTGACGCCAAGCATTTGGACAAGCAAGGATATCAACACAGGCCCTTCAAAAGAATGACCAGGCAACCGGCAACCAAGTGTGCCAGGACCAGCAAACTTAAAGGGAAACCCTCCACGAAAGACCTGTAGAGTAATTAGGGTCGCTTGGGTGCAGATTGACGTCTCTGTCGAAAAACCGTCCCACGTGAACTGTGCTTCTCCTTGTGATCTAAGCCATCCAGCATCAAGTAGAGGAGTCCTGGCACAGACTCGGTCTGATGTTCCAAAAGACATCTCTCCTCTTGTTATCTCAATGTTGTATATACGCATATACACGTATTTTCATATATCATCAATCTCCCAGTTCGTAAAACCCTGGGCTACCTAGGCTGAGCAAATCAGGAAGCATGTATATGTTGCAAATTGTTGCTTGCAGTTTTGCCAAGGTCCGTTGGTCCTTTGCCAAACATAACACTTGGTGCAAAATGAACCCTCCCAGGGTTGTGATGGGTCATCCCCGCAGGTGCCCTTGACGTGAACACTTCGTGTTTTCGACTCCAAAAATGTCGATCAATAGGGATAAAACCGCGGACTTGTCGAACCAAGAAACAGGCGATGACTGACTGTGATCAATAGAGGACCAATCACTGAGGACCTAAATATATTTAAAGTATACATATATATAGGTGTCTTTTTCGTTGTTTGCTCTCAGTTCTACATGCATGTCATAGTAGATGTAAACAGGTGCTGCGGGGGGTTTTCAAGCAAGTAGTGACAGGATCGAAGGGGCAAACAAATAAGACGGCTTCAACAAAGGCGGCTTGAACCCTGGTCATGAAGCCACCAAGGTGGCTTGAGAGTTGAGAGAGTTGAGTAGAACAAAGGAGACTTGCAGAATCTGCAGGCAAAAGGAGATCCCTCATCAACAAGGCTCCGTATCTGGGGATTTCTGGTCGAGTGATTCCCCACAGGTGGCTTCAACCTCTTGAAGCCACGGTGATACCTATATCTTGGGGAGACTCAGTCAGATGAATTCTCCTCCATGAGGCATGAAAGCATCCAAAAGCAATCCTCTCTCAAGTCGTCCTCTGACCTGAGTCTTCCCAAGTGGGGCAGCCCGACTCCCGCTTTGCCGTCGAGCTAGCCGCCGAGTTCTCGTCTTCTTCCCGAAGCGGGAACCCGGTGCGTTGACGCCGCTCGCACCTGTGAGCTGTGAGTTGTGGCTGAAGTAGAGCCGTGATCGCACCTGTGGCTCCAGGTCACCGTC
This sequence comes from Durusdinium trenchii, assembly GCA_963970005.1. Taxonomy (NCBI): domain Eukaryota; class Dinophyceae; order Suessiales; family Symbiodiniaceae; genus Durusdinium; species Durusdinium trenchii. Next base: position 623,400 of record CAXAMN010023128.1, on the reverse strand, counting down.
ACCGTCCCTTCGGAATGTGACCTCTGGGCAGTTTGGGTGGACAAATTCAATGGACATATGATTTGGGACAAGCTGCCCAGAGGTTCAAAGCCGTTGTGTGTTCCCTTGTCAATCAATCATATGACTCATACGACCTTGTCCGTGAATGCGCAGGGACATATTTGATCTTGTCATGAACATGATGGTTGGCTGGGTTGGAATGTGCTGGACTGGCTGGACAAGGTCAACATTTGTTCCACTTGTTTCTTCGCAAAACCAAACAGTCAGGAAATGCACTGACTATTCAACTTGGAGAAAGCGGTGGGGGATGTTTGAAAGAGAAGCGATGCAAAAGTGGACGGCCAGTGATTCAATTGGATGTGGCTCAAGATTGCAACCATCTTTGCCAGGCTTGAAGACACGCCCAGTGTCACAAGCAACATGCAATAACTTTACAGCACTGGATCTCAACAAATAATCCGAATCTTTCCCAATGGCCAAATGGGTCCTTGTACAGTACTGTAAGTGATGTCATTGTTCTACTTGGTGAAACATAAGTGTTGAAAGGTAGAGTAAACCCATGATGCTGCTCCACCCTCTCTCCAACAATCGAAGTGGAGCAGCAAATCGGAAGTAGAGGATTTCCAGTTGATTTGCTGCCCTGTTCCACCGGGCACTGGCGGCAGTGCCATGTTCAGCTACCATGAACAAGGGCATCTCTACTAGTAGGCCTCACTTACGACTCTATGATCTCATCAAAAAACTGGTTTAGATGGAAGCCCTCCGTCCGGCTACAATGCCAAATATTCTGCTACTGTAGGAGACTTGCATGGTACTATTGCGGTAGGGCAATGGGTACTTGATGCGCAAACCGCCATAATCAAAAGTAAACCTCGGGACATGAACCGTTCTGAGTTCGTTCCGAGGATAGGATCTGAAAGGTTTTTGGAGTCACACTGTAGCAGGCCACACTGCTGCCCGGCGGAGGCGCATAGGATGATTTCCTCTCGTTCGTTCTCGTGGTCTGATTCTCCTTAGGGCACAGGAAATTGGGATCTCAATCGCATGCGGCTTCCGCATTGCAAGTCTCAAAGAACTACAGGGATTCGGCCATTCATTCCTAATCTTGTCAGTTCCCAAGATCAAAGGACCATGAGGCCAGTAAGCAATTACTTGTAGAAATCGGAATTGCCAAAAAAACATGTGTCGACCCCATGTGTCCATCTAAAATATGTTTCAACCCCATGTGTCTATCAAAGTCTATCGATCGACGCTCCAGCGCCAAGGCTGGGAAGTGTTTGTGACCGCCAGGAGGGCGCCCAGGAGGGCGCAGCTGGCTCATCCGGTAGGGCCGCTAGGGGTACAACTTTTGCACTGAGTCACCCTCTTGAACCACCTGCTTGTTCTGGTGACACATTCTTGTCGGACTCTGTCTTTCTGATGCAAAGCCCCATGCTTGGGGGCTCAATGGTTCACCAAACGTGCATGCTAAAAGCACTGGTACGAGCTTGGCAACAGCACAAACAACATTGAACAATCAGTTGTGTGTGTGTGTGTGCGTGTTAGGTGCTTGTTTTTTCATACTTGTCTCAGAGCTGAGGATCGCTGCAACCCATGGTTTCTCCTCCAGTTTTGCGAACTTAAGGGTTTTTCATGGTTCTTCTGCCGAGGCCTAAGGCGTACGGCCCAAAGCAGAACTCGAAGAAAGCTGGATAATGTTGGTTGGTTAGGTGGCTGAGGTGGAGGGGATTTGCTGATCCAGCCTGAGCCTGTGGCGCAAAAAGCCACCTTGGAACCCTCCTACCAGATCCTACAGGACCCGGTTCAATTGGTGGAAGACGAGGCATCGTTTCAATCGGTGGCGTTTCTCGAGAGGTCCACGAATTCACCGATTTCCAGGGCACCCGACGATGTTGGCATAAAGTGCCTGGCAGGAGTTGGCGTTCCAACAACAGTTCCGGACTTGCGCTCTGGCTCTTCCCCACTGGTTTGACTTGGGGAATCGTGCTTTCATGCAGAGTTTCGAAGGTTAATTGTTGCAGTAAAACATATTGTAAACCCCAATCAAATGGGTGGTAGATGGTTTGGGGGGGTTGGGGCATCCTCCCGAACCCACAAGTTCAGCAGTCAACTTGTTCCTGACCACCACCGTTCTGGGAACAAACTTGTGGTACTTGCTTGGCCGGGCTTGGAGGTGGAAGACATGTTGACAGGCTTTTGGGCGACCTGCAAGAAACAGAACAAAGACTCTGAAAAGGTAAAAGTGATCATCAATGGGGTATGACTTCTTGATCATCTGTTCAAGGATGTGCACTGTGGAATCACAATTGGTTGCTGACAACAAGCTGAGTCTTGTGAGGTGTGTCTCTTTCAAATCACCGGTGTCCCTAGCTACAGGTGACCAGGTGTGTTTCAAGCTGCAAAACACCAAAGTTCCTCGATGTTCCCGACAAAACCATCAACTAAGGTGAAACGATGGTGAACGCAGTGAAACTCACAAAGCATCCACCATCTACCCGTCGACCCGTCATCACCGGTCGATCTTTCTGGTCCCTCCGCTCGCCTCGTGCTTCGCCAGGTGGCGCTTATCGTGATCGCCCAAATCCGCGCCGCTGGCGACGCGGAGGTCCCAGCGCAACTTGTCCAGGAGTTTGACCCCATCACCTGGACGGAGGTCCCGGCGACGAGTTTACCACCTGTCAGAGGGGTCATGAAGCGACACCGTGGGATCCTGATGAAGCTATTGGTGTGGTTCATGCTTGGTCTGATGTCACTCTGTGGTTTGGCAGGTGTTCTCTCAGCAATCTGGTACCAGTGAGTTGAAACGGTGAAACCAGTGAAGAATCTGTAGCAGCAGCCTTCAACAAGGTCCACAATCTGGATTGGATCCACTGGAACACAGCGGGATTCTTGGAGACGCGGAACCATGGGTGTGGAACCAATTCAGCGGTGTGGACCATCAGCGTTGAGTTGGAAGGATTACCGATTGGCTGATTGTGTGACCCAAAGCCCGATCCATACACCGCATGAGTACTGGTATCCCGACACATCAATGATGGTGTGAATATGTACAGCATTGTACAACAGCGTGACCTCAATCGATCCATATCGAACCGATACTGTATGTTTAGATTAGCCGGGGCTACAAACAAGTTTGATCCTTCAAACCACCCCTTGTTGCCTGATTGAGAGATATTCACTTCTCATCTGGTCTTGACTGAACATCAGTGACAAAAAACTACAAGTACGTCTGCTAAGCTTATGATGCTTGACCCAAAACAATGTTTGACATGGTGCTTGTGACTGCCAAGCCACCGGGGGCCTTGGCTGATAATTCCAGAATGTAAGAAAATTTATATATGTATATATTGCATATATATATATATATATGTTTTTTCCCTATAATTCAACTTCTTAAATCTTAACTTGGGCGATGGTCCCTACTCTGACCTGCATTGGTCTTTTGTTCCAATGACCCTTTGGTGGTCAGATCCAACACCCCAAACACATGGTGGACATCACTAGCAATTCGACCAGAAATCGTAAGGGTGCCACGGTTGCCACGAATGGCCGTTCACCAAAAGCTGCCAAGGTCCCAGGCCATCTGCGCTGACTTGGTTCTTGCTGCGACCTGGGAAGAAAAAAACTCTTTGACTTCAGATTTCTCACACACCAAGTGCAAAAACTTCATCTAGAATCTAGCCCTTGAGGCCTTGAAGCGCTTCTTGGTTCTCTTTTTACGGAAGATGATACCCTCAGCTCACCAGTTAGTTGCTGCAAATGAACAAAAGGAACTGCCCTTCCAGCAGGTGAGCTCATGCTTTGAAGCAGCCAGCAAGCACAGCGGGTGGACCCATTCGCATGTGGACGTACAACTGTTTGACATTGTTTGACTCTTGCCATGAGGTGTTGTGCCGGCCCAACTGTCGAAACCATCTGGTAAGAAGTTACCTTCAAATCCTCTGTCTACATTCCTTACTCAGTCCCATCCAATCGATCTTACTTGGCTACTTGGTCCTACCATCACGCTGTCCTGCACACCAACCATCACACTGCGATTCCCCACTCAGCCAAGTGCGCCATTCCAGGCACGCACGATGTCGGATGAATGCAGCCCGGCAGCGGTGGATCGCAGCTTCTAAGGGGATGATCACGTCACAAAGGTCCTGCGATTTGCGCGCGCAACGCCACGGCAACGCCCTGGTGGATGTGCGCCAGCGGCGGTGACGGCATACTGCGTACAAACTGGATGCGTACAGAAAAACACCGTCACCACAAAACACCATGTTAGCAGTGGGCCTTTCTCTAAATCTGAAGTTTTTCCACTGGATTTTTAACTGAGCTGACGTGAACAACAAAACACACCGTCACCGCAAAAACAACCTGGCTGTACCTGACCGCTGGCGTGCTGAAAAGCCGCGGATCTGAACATGCCCCAAAAACATCCACACAGGGCCATCCACCGTCGAGAGGATCTTCGCGCCTTCGCCAAGGGCAAGGCCCGCGCCAGGGGATCTTCCGCCTGCCGCGGGAAGGCCTCGGCATCGCCCCAAGCGAGACGCCGGTGCCACCGGATACCCGCAACAAAACATGGAAACATGATGAAACATGATTGGTATTGAAAAAGAATCAACATATGGACCAACATCTTGCTTGAATGGGTTTGGTCGTGGAGTCTGAGATGTCTAGGTGAAAAGCCATGCATGCAAAGTTCGCCATAGTGACCACCGGACCATACAGCTGACGCTGAGAGATAAAAAAGAAAGAAAAATGCAGAGGTTCCTGGGTACGGGGTCTGGGGGAACTATGGGGAACTTCTTATCAAATCCCCTCCTTTTCTTTCGCAAAGATCGCTGCTAGGTTTTGATCACTGCTCGGCCGGTCAATTTGGTTCATTCACCCTTCTCATCGTCCACCTTTCTCCAAAGAGACTACGCAGCAAGTCGCGCGTCTATGCACGTCTGCCCCTGCCTGTCGATTGTGTCTATCATCGTACCTGCCGCAATGGCCGTCAGAGCCAGCAACACGGTGGACAGGGGTGGACGCATGGCGACTCGTGGCTACACCGTGTGGCTGGCGCCATGCTGAACATAGGACCCACGGACCCATGGACCGGACCCACGGATGACTCAGCATCGCATCGGTAATTCACAGTGCATGTTCTTTACATAGGAAAATGAGGGTCTTCCGCAAAAACCGCCGCAATGAGGACAAAGGCGCGCCGCTTCGCGGTCGTCTTTGGAAATACCAACCCTTTGCAACACACCGAAAGTACCACTGGTGAAGAGCAACAAAGTGAGGAAAAGAGTCACAGTCAACCAAGCTAAGAACTCCAATGTAGAAATCACTCGAGTTGCATTTTTGGGGGGGTCCACGTCCAAGGCCCCTGCATTCCAGTCGACTATGCTGCAATGCTTATGATACGTTGATCATCCTTAGTTGCATCTCTTCTTGTCTGGGCTGCCGTACTCCAAGTTGTCGAGAAGATTTTGAACCTGCAACAATGGGTTCGGTGCAAAATCCAGATGACTGCTGTCAGGGTGGCACTTCAGGATAGATCAAATCACGCCCAACAAGCGTGGATGTGCATCAAAAGGAACCCTTGTGGTAGTCCTCTACCTGAAGTGGACGGGGGTCACCCGTAAAGCGAGTTCACAGCAGCTTGCGTTAGTTTCACGTGGATCAAGTATCATGGCTGCCAAACAATAGAGCCCAAACCCTCTTGAATTCTGGATCTTGAAAACACCTTTGTTTGGACCCATGCAAACTTTTCTCTACTGTAGGTGGCCACACCTTGCGATATGCTCCCATTTCTGTGATGTTCAAACATTGCTCAATACGGTGCTTTCGCACCTGAAATGTCTGCAGGCTTTTCCATGGTCACCAATTCCTCTAGGACAAACATTTGCAGCACGTACGATCTAGCCTCCAATTCAAGCGAAGCTACTCAGGGGTGTTGGGAAAATGATGTCACAATGTACTGTACAAAATCCTCAAATAAATCACAAGCAAGCCAACCACACAGATCCAGATCGTCTGCAAAACGAGCAAGATTCTCTACATGGTTTACATCACGAGGTCCTGCGGTCCTTCCCTGCCGGAGAGCACCGACGACACCCGACGAGTTCGTCAGAAGTGGGTCACTGATCACGCGCCTTCTCAAGCTTTGGTGACTTGCACTTCAAGTCATTCAACGCATCCTGCATCGGAAAAGGTGAATGGACATGTTCGATCTCCGGGCCGGAGATCTTCCTTTCAAGGAAAGATACCGATCTTTCTACCAGGATAGATTAGGATCAGATCGCCGATTTGCAGACAAGCGGGAGAAGTAGTGGATCAATGTGGATGTTCAGCCGGATTATCACTCCCGCTGATCGGTCCCCACGGTGCATGGACTCTGAACCAAGAGTCTTTCGAGACTCAGTATGTCAGATCGCCGATTTCGTACCGATCTTCGCTACAGACCCTTCGCACCGATCTTCCGGTTGGCGCACCTCGTAGCGGCCCCGTAGCAGCAATGGGGTCTCGCCGCCTGCGAGGGCCTGGCGAAAGGCGGATGTTTGAGGGTTTGTGGGGCCGATTCGTGGATGGAGGTGGGACCTGAATAGAAGTATACTGAGAAATCATGTTCAGAGTGAAGGTCAAGGATGATTGATACATCCTAAACTGCCTCCAAAAGTGTCTAGAACTTCTTCCAAGATTGTTCAAAATAACCATAGAGTGAGCATCCAAATTTCCAATCATGTCCAATCTTGTTACAAACCATAATATCTAGTAATGTCAACTTGAAGTCAGCATAGAATCAATAATATAATAGCCATTGGATACCTTTGGGCTTGTATGACTTTGCGTGAACTCTGAACTTGGTTCTATGCCTGTTATAATTGCACATGCATTACAGTAGTCCCCCATAAGTTGGTCTGCGACAAGCACTGCTCTACCCCATAGTCCCCAAGCTTGGATCTTGAACTTCGCCATTGATAAACTGCTTGGCCCGACCGGACCAGGTGCGCTTTCTCTCTCTCTCTCTCTCTTTCTGGCTAAAAAAGAAACCTTCACTCTGGGTAACTAAATTTGTTTGTTGCACAATGCAATCGAATACTATCAAGAAATGCTGTCATTCGAATGCATCTAGAACTGCATAGCTCTTGGCTAGAGTAGCCATTCTGTCTTGTGGCATGGTCTGTTGCTTTCTACGCATAGCATGACAGCAACACATGTAGTGTAGTATGCTTGGCAACGAGTGTACACAAATGCCCGAAATGCCTGTGGAAAGATTATGTGAAACTATACCCCAATGATGCCCTTTTGCAAGGGGTCCTTCTTGGCCACTTCGGTGTTGACATATTGGAAGGGACAAACAATCGTCAGGATGAAATGGGAGAAACTCTCCATCTACTATGCCATCCATAGCACCCCTTAACACAGCATTGAACTCTTGTAGTACTTATCTGTCTAAAGCATTGCATCCCTGCTGTTTTCATAACCTGGAACACCCTACTCCTACACAAAAGCACACCACAACACGACAAGAGTTGCTAGTCTTGTGTGTATTGCGGCATCTGCAGCTCAGAACCGCCTTCAGTCTACAAACCATCACCCTCACTGGCCGTTTCGCGCCCCCTTTGCCCAATGGATGATGCCTGCGTAAGCTCATTATGCTTCAACGCAGCAACCAATCTGAGCGTCGAACAGCAGCTGTGCGACTTGTCTGGCTGGAAGTGGCAAGGTTCTTCTCTTTGTATTCATATAATTCATATCACTTCAGTGGCCTCACGGATTGAAACATGTTCTAGATGGCTACGTCTCACATAAATGTTCATGTGCACCCAAACTTATTCTAAATGGAAAAAGATTGAACAAGTATACCAACACCATCCAACACCTGTGGATGCCTGAGTCATACTTTGTTCCGTCGCAGCGTTCTTTGGACGGATCACACGGCTCGGCTCGGCCGTTTTGGTGAAGTGCCCGTTGGGTGTCAAAAGTGCTGGTGCATTGAAAGCACGTGGATGTGTACCACTGATTTGGTCATGTACATCATTCAACACACATCCATGTGGCATTGAATACGCTTCTCAATATGAAATACTTAGCATCCAGCAGCTGGAACTTTATGAAGTCGGCATCGGGCTAATGATACAACTTCTTAGGTACATCCGGTTTCGACCCTGCTGGCACGCTAAGCCAAAGTGACAAAGGATGTCTTTGGGGACACAAAAGATGTCTTTGACACCAATTCTTGCAACATCTTGCAACTATGACCGACTGTTGAGATACACACATACACCTCCCCCACCCACGACATCGCTCGAGCTCGCCGGAGCCCTCTGAGCTCTCCAGGCTCTTCCATCAACTTTGTCAAATCCTGCACAGTGCGAGGGGAACCAAGAGCTGCATCCGGGTGTGGTCGGATGCTCGGTGTTCGGAAAAAGCTTGATCTGACTTCTGACCCAACTAGGTCTCCTGGTGGGTTGGGTCAACCGATAAACCCATTCAATTCAAACGCCATTCGGGTGCTTCGAGATGACAGTTCACGACCGGATCTGGGGGCCGAAGCTGGGGGGGCATGAGATTGTCAATGGCCTCTTCAGGATTCTGTGACACCAGTTTTTGGGCAACCCCCAGAAACTCTTCACCACAAACTGAAGATCTGAGCCAAGTGTTTTGAGGAGGGTTTAGTATGCCTGCGTCGAATGATTGATTCAGGAGAGAAATGGGTATGCAGTACGGAAAATCAGGACCATGTATAATATTTCACATCATCTAGTGATGAATGGATTCACACACTGATTGACTCCTGTCTCATGGCAAAGAAACCTCGTATCTCTCCTGAAGGAGGCCCGCGGGTGAGTCATATTGTCGAAGGAGTCCAGAGACACCTCGGTTTGCGATAGAGCTCCTGGTGAATCAGGAAAGGAAACAAGAGAAGCATAGAGAAGCGAAGGCCCTTCTTTCAACTGCACATGTGTAATAAGATGTTTTGCCGCTTTGCTGGCTGGAGGTTGATGTGTTGAATTCCTCGGGTCCAATATATAGAGGAAACGTTGGACGCCGTCACCCAACATCATGGACTATGTTTCTTTTCGGAGAGCTCTTTTTCGTCCAGTCTCTTTGATCGTTCCGTTGATGCACAAAGTCCAGCATTCAGATCCAAAGGCCTCCTGGTACCGTGCAAGAAACCCATGAACACGAACAACACGCCATGACAAGTACCACCCAGTCAACCATCCCAAACACCCAGTCACGCAACCCGGTGGGATTGCCGTCGCCGATCAGCGCGATCAGCATACCCGGATCACCCTCCACCGAGCAGCAGGGAACTCCCAAGATTTCCTCCAGCTCCGACCAAGGCCTTGGCGTGTCGCCATGGGTCGCCCGCCCGGTCGAGTGAGAGTTTCTACAAGGACTGTCGTGGCCCAGCTGGAAAAAAGATGCTCAGTATGTTTTGAGGGGGAGTAGGCATTGGGAAGGTAGGCGCATACGCAGCGCGGGCCACGTCGCGAGACGTATCTGCCAGGAGACGTATCTGCTGGTGGTAGTTCTCGGTCATTGTCCTCTGACTTTTTGTCGTCACCTGGTCGCGCAATGAAAATGGCACCTTCAAGCAAAAAGCTATAACCTGGAGTCTTTGTGGTGGAAAGTCAGGAGTTCCATGTGTGAAAAACCATTAAACAAAATCTCTTGATCCACGGAACTGCAGTGAACCGGCCCAAAGTGGCGGAAGACCTTCGTACCCGTTGACATGTTTGCCACCCATGTTTGCGCTACTCTGGCTGTTCACCTGACAGGTGTCCAGTCGTGGAAACACGACAGGACCTACAAAAGGCTCACTACGTGATGGTGTTGGTCTTGCAGACACCGTAAGGATTCCAAGTGAGTCGTTCTGATTCTCAGACCCTAAGGAGTCTGAGTAAGAAGAGTTTGAGCCTTCAAGAGCCACCAGTCTGAGACTCCACTGCGCCAGCCATGCGAGCCAGCCATGCTTGCTGTCTGCTTCGATGCTAAGACCAGTGCTGTCTTTGTCCTTCTTCTCCTTCTTCTCCTTACCCCCCACCGCGATGAAGGTGACTCGTCTACGGATCCACCTTCGTTTTGGTGATTGTTCATTGTCTTTGGCAAGACATGGGAAGACTTACTGGTGATAGTTCCAGCATATTCATTGCCTACACTGTTCCCCGCTTCCAAGCAACCCAAACAGAATTCACAGCCGGGCCACATGTTTTTTATATGTTTTCCCATTCTTGCTATCGGAGTTATGAACCCACCGTGGCCTTCTTGTCAACTGGTGGTGAAGCTGTTGTGAAGCATGTGTATGTAAAGCCTGTGCCTAGATCAGTGTCAAGTGCAACAAATGCTACAAAGCAATTCGGTGAACACCGCTACACGCCGATCACCAAGGTCCTTGTCCTTTCCATCCTTTCCCTTTTTCTCCTTCTCTTTCGCATCATCCTTGTCCTAGGCGTGGTAGCACACTCCATGGAATGCCATGGAACAGTCCCGCGTTCTGTCCCTGGTGACTAAAAGCACTTCGTAGATAGCACACCAATGGGCATTCCATGCACAAGCTGTCCTGCTTGGAAAAGCCTAGCGACCTCCATGAATCGTTAGGCATGTCAGAGAGTTGGGAAGAGGAGAACTGTCTTTTCATAAAAGAAAAAATGCATCTGTTCAGCACATCCCGGCGGTCTTTCTTCTCACCATCTTCCTTTGCCTCCTCCTTGTCCTTCTTTTCATCTTTCTCTTTCCTTGGCAAATTCCCAGTTCATGGGCTGGTTGGATTAAATGTGCACTTCTCATTACTGAAGTGCAAATCACCAAACGGAGTGACTGTAGCACCGACATAAGGAACACAGTCAACACCGTCTTTGACCTAGCCTCAAACAAAATATAAGTCAACACAAATTCAGGGTGATGGATTTCATCACTTCTGGGGTCAGAAAATGGACTCGACAAATGGTCAGAAAACACTTCTGCATGAGTTAACCAGCAGCTCACGTAAGATATGGCTCTTCCCATCCTGCTCTGCCTGTGGAGTTCTCTCGTGTTTGCGCAACATGAACCAGCAAATACCCGGTGCAAACAATCTCAACATATTTCGGGCCAATCTCCAAGTCTGGGGCTTTTCTGGTGATCCGGAAAGCGGCTACGACTACTATGGCGGCGGCTACGGATTTCTCCACAGCATGACACCGTGGAAACCACCTCGGTAGCGCTATGAAATGTGTGGAATTCTGCCACACATACAAAAACAACCAGTTGGGGTGATGAGGAATGGGGGGAATCACTCAGAAGATATTTCCATTGATGTTCATCGGGGATCAGTTTGCTTTTATGTCCATTTCAGCCCCTCCTGTTGGCTTTTGAATATTGGCCCTTTGCTATGAAGATCACCATGATGCTTCTGAATCTGGGTGTGGTTATGAATCGGCGTCAACATGACTCTTTGTACGAGATATGTTCGATTTCGGCCACCTTCAGTATGTTGTACCGTTGACGCGGAAAAGACTGTCAACACATCATACCAGCATCCCAGGACCTTTTTGAAAAAAACAGAACTCTATCAAATGGATTGTGGACTCTACTCCGCAACATATTTTTTTTAGGCTGGACGAAGCCAATTATTGGTACCGCTAGCAAACCCTAGCAACAGGCTGGAGATTGGAGACACCGAACTATCGGACTTCGACAAACCACCGAATCACACCGAACCATCGGATTTCGCTGACAAACCACCTAAGTGAAAGGTGGTCGAATGTAGTGAAAGGTGTATTGAAATTGGAATCTGCAGCTGTTCGGAGAGTGCGGTGTGGATAGAACAGGTAATGAAGAGATTGATTCAAATTCAAACCAAAGGATCGACAACATTAAGTCATCAAGATATCATAGCTATGTACTCTGAGAGTCTTCTCCTTTTTCTCATCCTTTTCTTTCTTCTCCTTTTCCTTCTTCGCATAATTCTTGTTATGGCCGCCTGCGCAGCACCGCAGTAGGAGAGTCTCCAGACAGGGTATCATCTCCAAGCATCGTCTCGGATGCCACCCAAAATCTCCTTTGCAAAGGAAAAAATTACCAAACCTGCGGGTTCGTACCTTTAGAGTTGTGGCCAGTTATGGCCTTCATGGCCTTCCCAGAGCAATGACACGAAAATTTGGGGATCTAGAAGACTTTGTTTGGGGGGATTCCCTAGCTTAGGATTCAATTGTTCCAGTGAGAGTTCGAACATCACACAAAAGTGGGTTAGATGGGTATAGAATTTAGGATGGTGTTCAAAGACTGGTACAAATTTGCTAAGTTTTCTGCCACTTGACAAATCGTGCAGGTCGCGATCGATGCGAGGCATATAGTCGCAGGTCTTCCATCAATTGCAGTATCAGGAGTCTCTGGAATGAACTGCCTGCAACATAATTGATCCTATCATATATATATATATATATGTATTTGTTCATATTTGATCTTGTTTGATCTTATCAAAATCTGTTTCATGTCCAAATCAGTGTTTTTGGAAATTGACGAAGCACTGCACCGCCTTTGGAGTTGTGCGCCATTGTAATTGAACATCACTTTTGCAGGGCTAACTGGCGCAACAGGCTTCTCCCTCGAAATTTGACTCGAAACCTGCCCCTCACGAAACCGCCACATTTCCCTGCTCTCGGGAGGCACCAAATAGCATCAAGAGCATCCAAAGTGCTACATTTGGTGTCCCTGCAAGACTAGAAGTGGGAAGTTCACAAAACGTGATTTCCAGTTGACAACAAAAGCGACGATTGCAACATGCTACAAATGATCTTCCTTAGCATTCTGGCCATACTCTTACCCAGGGTGTTCGCCCCTCCTCGAAACCTCCCCCATCTCTGCCCGCCTCCCAGCCGCCCGAACTCGTCGGTGCGGACCTGAGCCCCGTTCGTAGCGATGCCAGGCTCCTAGATCCTCCTAGTAGCAATGCCCTTTGCTCCGTTCGTAGCGATGCTTGCGAGAAAAACATGTTTCGGGGTCGGTTTGTGTCAGGGCTTCGGTTTTGACCCGCAGCCAATTGGAGGGACTAGCTGGACACGCCAAAGGGAGGGTCCAGTTCTGAACTCCAATTCCAGATCCATAGGGCTACATGTTCTCAGTGGGAAGATCGACCTGTGCTGGAATATGTGTGAACAATTGTGAACACACAAAGTGGACTTTGCGTCCTTCACTTGGAAGCCTCTACTTGGAGCACCCTTGACGAGCACCCTTGACTGGCGAGTGCGGGGTTGTTCTCACAGTTTTCCGCTTTTCGGTGCTACCAGTGGATCCATGTCTGAATATGTCTGAATCTATGGTAGTTTCGCTCCCTTTGCGGGGACCGGCGGTCTACCAGACTTTTACAAGCCTGACCTGTGCCCCTTTGGCACTCCGGAGTGCCCAGTTTTGTTGGCACAGGAAATCTCCGCCTGTCGCTCTGGGCAGACCAGACCAGAAGCTTCGGGGTGGCCAAAAACGAGTAATACAATTGACAATAAACATCATAAAAATGTGAGGTAGAAAGTCTATGCTCTCCCTATTGAACAAGCACATTCGAGTGGTTTGCATCATTGTTTAGGATATTAAGGGGATCAAAAGGTTCGTCTCTACGTAAGCAGAATAGGCCAAGTGTTGGCTCGCACACCTGTTTGTCATGTAATGTTCACATAGCAGCTGGAAACTAGCATAAGCAAACAGAAACATGATGTTCATTCGTGCCAAATACTTTTGGACCCATCCACTTTCTCGCCCAAACCACCAGACGGAACACTCAGCTTTCACGGGAACCGCGGTTCCCACTCCCGTTGACTGGACCGCCGTTGTCGCTCGCACACCCAAGTGGCCATGGCCGCAATCAAGGGCGGCAGTTCTTGGCAATGTGTGCGCATGAGACCTTTGCCTCAACGACGTGTTCAAAACACATGACGTGCAGTGTGGCTGTTTGGTGTACCCGGTGGTGCAGGAGTTGTGATGTTTTTCGGTACCCCTTAACCTTCCCAAAGAAATGTTCCGTAAATGAAGTGTGTACAGTATATATATATATGTAATATGGTGCTGGTCCCACATGTGATACTTGTTATTTTGCCAACAAAGGACTTGGTCATTGCTTTGATATGTCTGAGCATTAGCAGTCATCGTCAAAAACCGACAAGTAAATTCAGAGCAGGGAGGGTGAATGGAGGGTGAATATTATGCAGATTGTGCAAAGAAATTGAGAATAATGGAAAGTTCAAATCTGGACCAATCTCCAAAAAGCCGCTCTTTTCAACATGCTTATGCAAGTGCATCCGTGTGTCTCATTATGTACTTCCAAACCAACATCGTCAGTGAAGATGGTGCCACATGGATGTCATCAACCGAAACAAAAGGGAAGTTCATACTCTTACCTACTGGTTTTTAACTGCTACAGCCTTCCCTGAACACGGATCAGCCTTCCCTCAAACCTGATGAACACCCACCATGCTGTTTACATGCAATGCATCGAGGACCCTCCCGGAGGAACGTCTCAGCCACCGGACACACCGCCGCAGCCGTTTGTTGACATCTGGACTCCCTGGGGCGGTCGGGCTGTCGGGTCTACGGCGACTGACCGACTGGTACGGGTGATCAGGTATGCATCCGTACCATCATCCTGCGAGACTTGGACTTGGAATGATCCTTCATCTACGGCCACTCAGATTCAGTAGATGTTGCGAGCCATTTCAATCACAAGTGGTCCATGACAAAAAGGTTCCTTAAACTTCCATTCAAAAATGAGATGTTGATGGAACAAAAAAGGACTGCTGCGCATTGGAAACCCTGGAACGAAATAGCCTGTCACGTCGCTCAGAAGAAAAGAATATATGGCAAAACAAAAACCTATGGCTTACATCGAAATAAGATCTTTAGAGTCCATCCACCAGCTCTAACGACTGTAACATACTCTACCATACTCTTTAAAAAAAACTACAGGGCAACGAGCCAAGCAACACCCTGTCTGAACAAAAAAAAACACGGCGATTCGATGCTCCACGACTGGGCCTACGTCACTGACAGCGGCCTTGACTGGCTGTTCCGAGGACGGGGCTTCGATGCATAGATCTTAATGTCGTGCCGCAGGGTCGCGTGGAGCTCATCGATGACTTCGGAAGGATACCTCTTTCGCTCCGAATCGGGTGTGCACTAGAAGCGATGCACTTCTTCCTAGTAGCTTATTGTTTCTAATAGCTTCTTGTTACTACTAGTAAGGCACTTGTTTCTAATAGCGTCCCAGTCAGAGTCGGATCCAAAGGCTGAAAAGCACCGGCAAAGCAGAGCCAGGATGGCCCAGGAAAATATGTGGTGGATCCAGCGAGGGAAATACAAGAACCCGTCTAAGAGCGATGGCCTCCAACCTAGATGATGTCATCGTTCCCCTGTGTCCAAGGGCGAGACACTGTCATGTCGGACATGGCCGTGCCCCAGACTCCTTTCGACCGAAAAAGGACTCGCTCGGCAGCGCATTTGGGGGCTCGACGATCGAGCGGCGAGCTTTGAATCATGGAAACCCGAGAGCCATTGGCCTGCAACCAAGGCTTTGGATCCGAGGCGTGGATCAACAAGAAGGAGGCTCCACTGATGTTCCCATGATGTTCCCATGAGGTTCCCATTGATGTTTCATTTGGCTCAACTGGAGGGGGAGTGAAAACCATTGGAGGTGCACTTCAGCTATATAGTTCAAGACAATAAACCATCCCCAAGTCCCAATCTGCTTCCGGACCGGTAATCACAAGGAGCCCACCGGGTGTTGTTTTGTCTGATGAATGATCAAATGTGATCAACAGGTGTTCTCTGAAGGACACTGCGGGAGTTGTATGGCACCCAGGAAACAAAGTGCCAATCAAATGCAACTTGTTTTTTGAGAGGAAACTGCTAGAAAGGTCGCGATGCAGGTAGACTGAGCCAAATGTACCTCCCTTCAATGTCCGTTCTCTCGTCTCAATGCAGGGTGGAGGCCATCGCTAGTAGGGTTGGAGGCCATCGCTAGTAGGGTTGGATGCCATCGCTATTGGGGTGGTGGCCATCGCTACCAGGGTTGGAGGCTCACGCTTCACTTCTGAAGTTCCTTCCGAACTCCTGCAGCTGGGCATGCGAGGAAGAGTTCTGCATGGAGAGGGGTCAGCCTTTCGTTCGCTCGGAACTCTTCAAGGACAGCCTTTCTGGGGCTCAAGAAAGCCATATGTTGGGGTTCCAAGAAACCACAAACAAGCAACAATGTTGTATCTTTCGAGGGGATTGGTTGTTTTCCTTAGTAGCGTTGTTAAAAAAGATTGATGAACTACTATATAGTAGTGCTGAATCCCTTCACTTCTACTCTTTTGGTGGTTTTCTTCTTGGGTGCAGTAGGTCACATTCGCGCGCCCATTGTAATCTCTCACCTAAATCACCCTGACTATGATCAAAGTGGTCCTGACTCTGACGCAGGTTAGGGCAGTCTGGAATGAAACATCATACATTGGCCGATCCTTCCGCCAAACACTAGATACAGCACCTGTGATGAATTTCTGCCTGCAGAATCTAGTGTCTCCTGAGCTACAACCCAAGAAAATGGAAAAACTTTGGATTCTCGGAAAGAAACGCTAAAAATTATAGGAATTCATTGAGTATATAAACTTATTCAAAGATGTCACTGGGCTAAACTAGCAAGCCAGGAATCACCCTGGAATTCCATCTCTCAATACCCAGCAGGTCAAGATTCAAGTCAAAACTTGTCCTAGGAACAAGTGCATCGCTTCTAGTAACAAGTGCCTTACTAGTAGTAACAAGAAGCTACTAGGAACAAAGGGCGCTACTAGGAGCGACGTCCTCTCATCACCTCAGTCAAGCGGCTCTTCACACCTCATCACCTCTCCACAACCTTTAGCTCGTTCGGCACCAGTCCTCCGCGTCGCTGATGCCGGCTTCGGTCAGTTCGCCGCCCCACTTCAAACCTCAGCGACGCAGCGACGCACCAACCGGCCAGAGTAGCAGACTTCGTGGGGACTTCAAGCCACCAAGTCTCAGAACCTCCAAGATCGCACGCCGAACCTGTGCCTCCAAACCTGAACAGAAATCAGCGCCTCTCAACCTGAAATATCACAAGGGAAAAACATACAGCAAGGAGCGCCCAGAAGCAATCAGCAAGGTAAACACCCAAGGGAACTGTTGAATTTGGTCAAGCCATACGGATCCAGTTATCTCATATCTCCTCAAACGGTAATTACCTTGACTCTCCCCTCAAACGCGAAACATGCAAAACGCACAAACACACCTAACATACACTGTGTTCTTTCCACGTGTTCCAAACACACTGTTCCAAGGACACATGTTGCATCGTGATACCATCATTTTCGCAGTATGACAACTGCGCTGTTCCTTAGGTGTGGGCTGTTGGATTTCGACTGTTAGTTGCTTAACCAAATCTGGTTTTGCACCAGAACACCGCAGAATAGCGAAATGGTATCCATACATATAGTTGTTTGATGGTTTATAGCCTTTTTAATCTCCCTAAAGATTCTGAAGACTCCTGGTTCAAATCTCAAATGTCAGTTTATGGGGCAATGGGGGTGGCCGTGCATAGTCACTGGTTGTAGTTGGAACGTCCCCAAGATCTAACAAGACATTACAAAAAACCATGGCTGTCTATGCACCGTGGACCTTGTAGTTTCCCCCATCTGGTGGTTGGGAGCTTAAAATACGGATATAGCTCTCTGTAGCTTCCTGTAGCTTCCTTGGCTCCCTCTTTGAAGGGAACTATGCAATGACCTATAGCTCCCTCCTTAGACTCCTTAGCTCCCTAGCATCTCCGACACCGTTCCTAACCAGGTCTCGTCACCCGGGCTCCGTCCCCGGGGTCCGTCCCCGCATTCCCCGTGCCACATCGCTGGGTTATCGGGACCGACCACCAGCCGTCCGTCGTCGCAGCCCACTTTCGCATGGCAGGTGGCACCTCGATGGTCCGCGAGGCGCGCAGAAGAGGCTCTGTGGAGGCTCTGTGGAATTCATCGATCTTCCCTGATGGCATCTCTGTCGCCCTCACAATGCGAGGAAGAAGAGAAGATTTATGAATGTCATGGGATGAACTTGGGGATGCTCTATACATAGTACAAATCCAAATCCAAACCAATATATAGATTTATAGATATTGTTAAATCAAGCATGCAATGGGTTGAGAGACAGAAACTGACGGACACCTGCATTTTGCTCCTTTCAGCTGATTGGGTGCTTGCGTGGTTTGTTCAAGCGCAACTTGAGCAGATGGCAGAACAGGGGATTGGGTTGGATGATGCTAAGAAGAGACACTGGAATCAGGGTGGTGGAAGGCCATGGGGCCATGCTCAGTATTCACCACTGGATATGTTTACTCAATTTCTCACGGACCACGCAAAATCACACAAAAAGACACATACTCCCAAATCCCAAGACAGTATATAATTAGACTCAGTAGACACCAAGAAAACCACCCCTCACCTAGCCGCCCTCCCCCTTATTGCCCAACCAGATCCGCGCCTTCCTTGCTGATGCAGTTCAGGGCATCGGACAGTGTGCCGACCTCATGGCCGTGCTTCAGCAACTCCCTGGCCAAAGCCGGTGTCTCCGGTGCAACACGGGGGTCGATGCCGCCAAACTCGGTTGCTGAACGTGAAAATCCTCCTGCAAAGGACAACGACAGGAGTTCTGAAAGAACAGCAGCTTGATTGGTTCAACTGGCTCAACATTCATATACACTCATGATCTGACATCATCGTGGACCAGGAAGACACAGAACGAAAACAGCACTGAGCAAGTTTGCAGATTGTGTAACAACAGAAATCCCAGATTGCAATATCACACGCACGTGCAAGGACCGCAAAACACTGCCCTACCCAGTAAGATCTGAGTTCCATTTCGCTTCCTGCCATCTAGGAAGGCTTCATTGGTTTCCCATTGACACCTTCAAACAACACACCGACTTAAGGCGAAAGCACAACTTCAAGACGTTGTTCATCGCCAGGTGGGTTGGACATGATTGTTTGATAGTTTGATGACTTGGACAGCTTAGGACAAAGGCGAGGAGGGCCATTGAACAACACCAGTTGTTGAAAATTGCTTGGATTATTGTCACATATTGTAACATAGTGTAACTATCGAGCATCGGAGCGTGTCCTATCTTCAGTGAACACGATGTTTCGTATCCCAAAAATGGATCGGGATCATCCAAGCCCATCCATTCCTCCATTCACATCCATCCGCTACTAGTAACAAGCGCATCGCTACTAGTAACAGGTGCCTTACTAGTAGTAACAAGAAGCCATTAGAAACAAGTGCCTTACTACTAGGAACACAAAAAAGCTGAGATGCTCGCGCCTTGCGGCATCTGCCAGCCGTAGCAGCTGATCCTTGGCGCGGAGCTCCAAGGTGCGCGGCGTCACCTGAGCGGTCACGGGTGCGACACCGGAGTTGGTCACGCGCGGAGTTGGGGAGAATGGGCAGACAAATAGAGAAAAACGCATAGTAGCGTCCTCTTGTTCCTAGTAGTAAGGCACTTGTTACTAGAAGCGATGCACTTGTTCCTAGTAGCT
>CAXAMN010023128.1:552457-603858 GCA_963970005.1 Durusdinium trenchii | reverse complement strand
TCCTACTAGCTTCTTGTTACTACTAGTAAGGCACTTGTTACTAGAAGCGATGCACTTGTTCCTAGTAGCTTCTTGTTACTACTAGTAAGGCACTTGTTACTAGAAGCGATGCACTTGTTACTAGTAGCTCTATTGTTCCTGGTAGTAAGGCCAGGAGCCCCTAGTAGCGTCCTTGCTCCCTTTGTTCCTTGTTACTGGGTCTGAAGATGTCTGGTCTGACTCTTGGGGGATAAATCATTATTGGTGAAGTTTGGCATCGGACCCCAAATAAAGACAGCAGAAACGTGTGCCCATTTTTTACATCTTGGAAAAGAACCTGTTTTCTACATTCTTTTGGGGGTCACTATGTGCAGCAAAAGGTCGGTGATGGGGTGGGAGAAAGCAGGGATCTCAGGCTCCAACCCAAATTCACCAAGATTCACGAAACCACTGGCAGCAACGAACTGACTGGAAAGTCATCAGAACGCAAATGTGGAACTGACTCAGAGACTCACCCACATCAAAGTTTCAGATCCGGATACGTATGTCATCGTATGTCTATGAATACATTCATGAAATCCTACCTCTTCTCTGCTTCGTGCGCCTTCTGAAAGGAAAGCCCAGTTCCACAAACGTGGGACTCCAAACCACCGGGTTGGACTCCTTCAGGCAATGTCTCGGGCATCCCGCCAAGACAGAGTCGGCCCCCACGACTCCGCCCTGTAGCCAACCCAAAAGCCTCAGGAAGATGTGAGACAGTGTGAGCCGATTCGATGCAAAAGCTCATGCGCGAGCCCAGTCAACAAGTGGAGAGGAAATACTACGAGCTCATCTGAAAATGATTCCGTACATTACCAACCAACAACATTTGAGGATCCCGCTGTTATGTCCCTTCTTGGACCGAAATTGCTTCCACAACCTGTAGTGTAGAAAGAAACATCAGCAAACCTGCCCCAGGTCACACTTCAAAGGAAAAGGTTTTACGTAGGTATACATACTGTTCTGCCACCCCTACTGGCGTGAAATACAGCAATTAAGTACAATAACTTAGTCACCCATCCATTGGCAATTCTAACCACCCAGATTCTCGAGTCTTCCGCCCCCCAATGACGTGGTCTCAGCTCGTTCTGGACCGCTCGGTGATCTTGGTGATGGGACCCGCTGGATTCTCAGGTCCCCGAGCATTCCAGCTCCATAATCTGAGGGCAAATCCACCTTGCCCGTGAAGAGCGCAGAGCGCAGGCTCAATCTGAGCCCTGTTGACCTCTATCATCCTCTGTCCAACAAACATACACGTTGAAGACGGCTTCCTGGAATCTTAGAAGACGACATTCCTCTACAAGTGAGGAGGTTCCACTTCGATTGTCTGTTGGAGGGGGTACTTCTGGAAAATCGTTTCTTAAGTATCGCTACTGAACGTCTTTGGAACTTGTCCTGCGCCCGTCTCAGGAAGCAATTTGCTTGACATTTGCTTGCTTTTGTGTTGCTGTCCGCTAAGTGCCATGCGGTTCCATAGCCATGGGCTATCTATGTTGTTTCGTTCACTCGATGGAGTCGCCTCTCACTCGCCTCTCTCTCTTGGAGTCTTGGAGTCCTTCATCCAACGGAGGGGTCGATCCTCCACCGGCAAATTCCAATTCGCGAAACAAAAGGGGTTGTCACTTGCAGGGGGGGGTTTTAGGAATGACAACAAGGAGCTGCAAAACCTCGTCGCAGACGAGCTCCGCGCCCTCTGAATCATGGAAATTACTGTATTTCAGTAGTCATGTTCCACCTGAAAGCCACTTGGAGATCTCCGGTTGCTTTGAGGTGAAAGCAGTGCGTATTTTTGGCGTCCTTGAACTGTTCAAATTGCCCATCGGTAATACCCAAAAGATCCAAAATCAACAAATCAACAGAATGGTCACTGAATAAATCAGGGAGAGATTTGTTCCTTTTGAAAGTACTCTTGATTTGTTGCCCGCACATCAGCCGAGCGTTTTCCTCATGGCACCCCCTGAAGATCGGAGTATTCACAATGACAAGACCTGGTCACTACAGGTCTTCTTATTTGGTGGGGACTGAGTCTTTGCAATCTCCTGGTGCCAACTCTCCCTGGTGGTTCGGTGAGTGTCCCACCTTGGGGGGGTCTGGAACTCATCATGGTTGTTGGAGCAGCGTCGCTCAGAATCTGTCTTAACTTCCTAGTGGCTTGGATGTTCTTGCTGGCTCACGTAGAAAACGATTAAAAAAGGCCATTAACGCAGGTTTCCACCAAGAAGAGACTAGTGGGTTCAAGGTTGCTAAGTTTGACTATAAGACCGTGCATTCCTCAAGTTCCTCTGCACACAGCTTTTTGGTTGATAAATTCACAAGTGGGAGTCTGTGCAAACTCCAAATGCAACAGCTTGATTTGGTGCACCACACCCTTCCGCCCTTCCATGCCCAGCGGCTGATGCTTTCACTTTCTGCTTTGGCGTGCGTTCGCTATGGCGAGCCTGAAACGATGCTGACACCCCCCAGGCGCCCCGTGCCCAAGTTCTTGGTTCCTGTGACATTGCCATACATTTCCTCATGGATCTTGGTTCACGAGGAAATTCACAATGGAAATGGGTCAATCACTGGAGTTGTCATGTTCCACTAGAATTCCCATGTACCAGTAGGCTAACAGTCTAGCTAGGTACCAGCCCCTTGTCAATGGAACTCCAGAGACCATAGATCATCATTACCGGTCTCTAATCCAGATGGTGAGCTACGTGGCCCAGTTGTCCTATGTGTGGGTCCATGAACAGTCCAAGAATGAGGTCAGTCTGATGTGGGTGAGTGCAATAACCAAGTTGAGCCTCGAACGTCCGGACGTGCCACGACATGTCCCGATGGCAACTAGCTGGGACTCGGTACGCCTCGGTCGTGAATCCCGTGCTCCCAAAACGCGCGGCTGGCTGGGACGTCCCGACCACCAGCAGCACACAAATGAGGTCAGCCTGTTGACATCGAAGGTCGGATGTTCCGATCGAAGTCTCCAACCAGTCTCAAGCGAGACTGGGAACTTGATACGATCCATCGGATGAATGAGTTCCGCAAACACGTTCCGCAGCCACCTGAATGGGTAATTGAAAAAAGCACTACATGATTGGCAAAACTTTTGGGTGTGTGCTACCATCTTCTACCTTCTGGCCACTCTGTAACAGAAGGGATATTTGGCAAACACACCAACAACCCATGGCCGTTGCATCGTTGTGAGAAAGACCGGACCCTAATGATCACAAACTCAAACAGATTGAACATCAAGAACCATCCTGAACTCTAGGCCTCTAGGCTCTAGGCGGGCTGTCATGTTGAGGTCATACCCATCTGGGCAGTGGGTCACTTCTCAGCTGGGTCTCTCAAATAGGGATCAGAGATTCGAACCTCTCAATAGCAAGAATTGCAGGATCTACAGTTACAAACTCTTGGCCTCCACTTCGCCTCAAAGCAACTGTCAAAAACGAAACCCTGCAGTACCTCAGTCAAGAATTCCACCCCCCCTCCATCGAGAAATGGGAAAGTCACAGGTCAGGACTGATCTGAGGTCCTGGATCTCTGTGAAGTCAGGAAGCCAAGAGGATACTTGGCTCCTTTGGGAAAGGTGCGAAAGGTGGTCTATCTATCCCTTTTGTCTTGAAAGGTACCACAATCCGTTGGGCAACATGACCAAGTCGATCCAACCGGGGCCCTTCTCGGCACCGACGGTGGGGGCCCTCATCCGGATCCATCGGATCGTTGGACGGTGTAACGCCATTGGACACATCGGAACCCCCTGCCTTTCCGACCTGTTGAACCCCACTCTTCGAAGACACTGTGCTAACTTGAACTCAAACCCAACTCTACCTCGAAACCCCAGACGCAGGTTTGGGGCACTTCTGGCACTGTGAAACATTTGATCAGATTCAATTTCAATGTCAATTTTGGGGTTCCCTTGCCGTTGCAAGGTGACCCGCCCCATCCAAATACATCAACTCTAACAAGAAGCTTCTAGTAGGGATGCACTTGTTCCTAGTAGCTTCTTGTTACTAAGGCCAGGAGCGCCCCGTTTGCTTCGCGTCCGATCGCTCTACCGGCCCATGCGGCACGGCCTCTTCGGACTCAGCCACCTCTGCGGTGGACTTGTGAGACCTGAGCGATGGATTCGAAACTCGTCCACCACCCGCGCACCAGTCCGCGATGGGTTCGGTGTTCGAAAGCAACATATCAGGGATTTCGAACATGTGAAGCTTGTAAAGTCTATATTGAATCCTATTTAACTCATGTTCAATCGTGTGTATATATATATATATATCGGTTCTTTTGGAATTCTTTTGCGGCTCGGATTCCTTGGATTCTGGCTTTGGGAGGTCTCCAAGCGAAAGGCCAAAAAAACGTGATAGGTCGGTAGAGCGACCATGGCCGCTCGGTGTGGCACACAGGCGATGATGATCAAGTGTATCCTTGCAATCGTTCCAACGAATAAAGGATGCAGTTCTGACATGCGATGAGATTCTTGAGAAATCTTCCTGTGATTGTTGTTCACACACCAGGTTTTCTTCATGGATCTATGATCTCCTTTGTTCCCTCGTCGCGCAATTCCTGCGAGACGTCGCCCCGCTGAGATTCGTGACACGTCCGACACACGGCTGCGAGGGCTCGCACAGGACCTGGGCTCGTGACACGGCCGAAGAGTGGACGGGCCAAGCGGGACACTAGGAGCAAGAAGCTATAAGAAGCTACTAGGAGCAAAGGGCATCGCTACTAGGAGCAAGAAGCTACTAGTAGCTCCTGGCCTTACTACTAGGAGCAAGAAGCTACTACAAATGCCCGGCTGGTCTGACTTATATGGACCGTGAAAACCACTGGTGCAGCTTGTGGAAATCCATTTTTCAATGTGCCATTCAACCCGGGTCCATGTTAGCTTTCGGGAGTGGATACAGAACTGTGATCTCCCTCCCACACTTTCCGTGGCTCAAATGTGCTGTACAAATCCCGTCAAGGTATGCGCAGTTTCGGATTGGATCAGGCTTCTTTATAAAAATATGTTCATTCAAGTGCTTTGCCCGTTCCTCCACAGCACATTGCAGAACAATTTGAAGCTCTTGAATGGTTTGCCACCTAGAATCTCACCCATGTGTGTCCGTGTCCATATATAAAGGATTTACTGTAGCAAACAATGGAAGGCCTGCAAGAACGCTGCTGAAAAGATGCCAAGGACAAATCTTGCTCAAGATTGTTCCAGCCAGTCATGTTGTCTGTTTGCAAGACCAAATGATCTGGCAGGCAAACCTCGGTGTTGATAATGGTTTGACATGCCTGGACCATCATCTCAATGTAGGCACCGGAGTGCGTTGTTCGCTCGTCTTGGAAAGCTCCAATCAGGTGACCAATCTTCGTCAGGCTGTCAGCACAGACCTTTGGTCTGTTGGCAGTCCGCCATTTGGGGTAGGCGTGGGCCATCAGCCACTCTTATCATCTCTTATCTAAAGAGTCGGTGGTTATGACTCACACACTTGTCTTGGCCTCAATGACCAGAGTGCCGTGGATTCTCAGCGGCTCAATGGTGCATCGTTCTTAACAAACAGTGTCCTGCAGGGAGATGTTTGTTGTGCTGGTTTTACTCAACTTCCGCGACGAGTCGTACGAGTATATCGGATTCTGTGTGCTGGCTCTTTCTTCGGAAGTCAAGCAGTTTTCTTGTGCCAGTGTGTGCTGTCATGTTCGCTCGATGTCCATGTCCATGCGTTCAAAGTAGTGTGTGTATATATATATATAATATTATATATACACACTTTAAAAGCTCTTTAAAAGTTCTTCCTTCCGGGGCCGTGGCCGTCCCCCATCGGTCTCGTCGCCACCCTGAGGCGACACGTGGATGCCAGGAGCGCCCCCGATCGAGTCGCGTCCGATCGCTCCGTGCGTAGCGATGCCCTTTGTTCCTAGTAGCTTCTTGTTCCTAGTAGTAAGGCCAGGAGCTACTAGTAGCTTCGTGCTCCTAGTATATATGCAAGATCAATTCTGATGTAGCCCCGTGAATGTTGCAGTTGCGATCACAGGTGCTCCAGCTGAACAGGTTCGACAGACCTAGCTGATCTTGCTTCGTCTTTTCACAGATATCTAGCCAAGTTTCGAATCGGTGAGGGTAATGCGAGGGGCATGGGAATAAACTAATGAGCATGACAGTTTGATCATCCCTCCGACATGTCGAAGAGAAAAAAAGCAAAATGGAGAACCCCCCCTGGGGGGATGTGTCAATTTTCAAACACCCATACACAACTGGAGTTGGCGCCTAGTTGCTCCGTACTTTCTCGGAGAGTGTTTCAACATCATACCACACACAGACCCAAGCAGCTACAATTAGAGTTCACACCTCCGTGCCGCACACCGTACCTTCGCATACCTTCGCATACCTTCGCAAGGAACACACGCCCCGCAGCGAGGAGTCCGCCTCCTCTGCCGAGTACTTCGGCAAAGACCTCCGTCCGACGAGTCAACGAAGCGCGGTGTGATGGTGCTCTGCACGAAGTCAGTTCACCAAGAGAAAAGCTGCTTCTTGGAATGATTCTTTTCATACATTCTGTCTTAGTCCTCCCAAAAGGGGCGGTCACAACTTCAAATGATGTCCTCCAACGAGGAACCTCTTCATTGTGTGATAAGGATTTTGAAGAGTCAAGAACTGTGTCAATGAATTGGTCGCACAGGCAAGCACAGGCACCAAGTAGTATGGACACTTTTCCTGGATTCTTGTCTTGTCCCGAAGAAGTGTCCAAAATCAACCAGGTGCGTAGAATGAAGAGCACATTGATTTGAAGAGTTTTGAACTCAACATGGTTTTAAGAGTTTTGAACTGAACATAAACCCCTTTCTCCCAAGAATTGCAGGTGAATTGTCCATCTTTGTAAGTGTCACTTCTGAAAAGCTATTCCAGATGCTTCTTCCAAATGCTTCCAGCATTCCAGTCGTTGGTTCTGCTTCATCCAGAGTGGAACCAACCGAAGTGAATCCTCCCGTCGAGGAAGTAGTGGCTCATGTGCAGGAGGGTGAAAAAACGCTATGATCAAAGGGATAACTAAATAAAATTGAAAAACTCCTTGAAAACTAATGAACCAATCAAATCCAATCAAAGTGTTCTTGAACATTGTTGAGCATATACCTCAGGGCTCATATTCCATCTCGAGAAACATGACCCTTCCTCGCTTCCCTGGCCTCGCACGTGTAAACCCCAGCGAATTCAGGCGCATCTTCATTGATTGTTGCCTTAGCCAACTTCAACCCTTTCCGAAAGCCATTTGTCTTCTTGCACAAAGGACTAGGTGGTTCACAAAGATTGCAAGCAAAAATCCTGTAAAATGGCATTCTTCGGTTCCCTTCGTAGCCAAGCAGTTTCGCAAACGTGCATCCGTGGTCAAGTCATATCCCAAACAATCCACAGGGGTTCAACGCGTATTCTGGAGCCATCTGACACAGTGTTTTGATGGGAAGGTGGACCATATTCTGGACGCTTGGTACTCCACAATGTCGGTAAGGATCTGAGTTTGTATACATTGAGGTGGACCATCAGGGGTCAATGCAGGAAAATTGCTCGGGGTTGTATTACTTTCTGGCCTCTGACAAGGCATCTTTGTCCTAGTATGAAACAAAATGGCTCCAACCTGAAACACTGATTAGAGCTGCAGAGCTGTCCATTTGCAATGCACCCTCTTTTGGAGGGGTCATGTACATATCATATATATATACTGTTACTCATACTCTCCTCTACACTACAACCCCCAAAGGCTGGCCAAGGAAAGGTCATTGAAATGGTCACAGTTGAACGAAAAAAATCGGATCATTGTTGACAAAGTAAATCGGTCCAGTTGAGGGATTCACTCTGCTTGTATGTATGTGCCCAATATTGGGTCCGGTCAGAATGTAACTTGGGCAATACAAGTTCTGTGACAGCTCCCGGCAGAGTGGGATGCTTCACCAATCAACGTGTGCAGCTTTCCTTGGGTAATTAATTACTAACGCTTACTGGTGATATAGTCGACAGGGTTGGGAAAGAGGTTGGAATATTTTCTGGGAAGGGGGGGTTCAAATATGCCTGGCAGGTCTGATGCAAAGGTCAAGAGCTGGCAACGCTCTGCGGCAGAAATTCTGCCCGACATAATTGAAGTTGAGAAGATTAACTAGGTGTGGTGTGGGGGTTGTTAGTCCAATCCTTCCTAGCTTTCAATGCTGGGCCATGTTGACAATTTATTCAACACATGCAAGCCAAGTTCATCACTACTTAGCCAGCCAAAGGCCGACCGCTGAAAGACTTGATTCATTTCTGGGACTCCCAACAGTGCTCGTACCACGTCCTCCTTGTGAGCCTGGCATGAAGCAAATGGACCAGCCGCTCACTACAAAGACATGCACTTGATGGTTTTTCTCTGTTTGGTTTTGATGCTGAGGGAGGTATTCCGCACTATATATTAGTTAGTCATCCCTTCTTCAGATTGGCATTAAATCATCAATGAAAGCAAACACCTCTGACTCTGCAAACCAATGGATGCCTGAGGTCCCAAGTAAAATAACAATAAGTGCTCCATGGAGCTCAAGCTCTTGCTGTCAAGTCCGTCGATGCTCTGAGTGATCAGCCTTAAAGAGGTGCACATCGATTCGGCGGATTCTATTGGGGAGTACACAACACCTGCGAAAGTGAAGGGTCTCTCTAGAAGACATGGGATATTTTTTTGGGGAACGAAGCCCTGATCCATCCAAGCATGAACACCGCCCAATTAATTAGCCATGCCCACAACCTTGCGACCTATAAAGTGGCGAGAGACATCACATGTTCACAAGTCTATGACCTTCGCCTTTTGTGCCTGAGTGTCTTCAAAGCATCCATTCCTCGCAAACCGCGCCAGAAGTACCCCCAGTCCAGCGCGAGGGATTCCAGGCCACACGTCGATGATGTAAGAGATCGCATTCCTTGCGTCCAACCGTGACGAAAATGAACTCGTGTGGTCCATGTGCGAAGAATATCTCCCCGCACGGTTCGGCAAACTGTTTCAGCCCATCCCAACCACGAAACATTTGTGGAGTCCTCCTATTGAATCCACATCCATTTTCTTCCTAGAGTGCGTTTGAACAAAGCATATGCACCATGTCGTGCTTCGGTTCACCAACTGACCCACCCGCTGGTCCCACCATGCAAGCCATTCTACCTTCTACTCTTGGTCAGAAGTTGCCCTGAAAACGAATGGCACATGCTATATTCTGCCCCTACTACGGCAAACGACTCATTTTGGATAACACGATTAGACTCAATTGGAACACGTGCGAAAGTGTCCGATTAGATTCACTTCGGAACACACAATGAGACTCAATTTGGAACATAGGCTCAAGTCGGCCCTTCTTGTCACAAAAGCTATACTACGTTGGAATGGCTCCTTTCTCCTCTACGTTTAACCCACGGGTGGCTCACACAGGGTATGCTACCTTGGAATGGTTCCTTTATCCTCTCGACCTAGGGCTGCCACATTGGAATGGTTAATTTCCGGACACGATTCTACGTCCAGGGCTTCTGGCAAGCGTTCTATGAAAGTTTCCAGACACTGTAGCGAATGCTTGACTCTATTTCACGGGGTGACTCTGCTGCTTTTCTTGCTGCGTGCTGGTTTCTGACAAAGGCTGAAGAGTTCCTTGACATGGCTCGGCAAATTTCTTCACATGACAGACCTGGTTTCCAGACATGACATGCCTATGTTTCCTGACTCGGGTTTCCTGACACGCCTCATGGCTTCTTGACATGGTTTACTCTCCACTCAGAAGGGCAGCCAAGTGCTGCTGCACACTTGGATGATCCATTTGGAATTTTGGAGCACCTCCCGGCCCCGTTGCAGCTCCCCCCGCGCTGATTCTGCGGTGCAGCGAAACCCCAGTTGGGCGATACAGCTCATAGAAAGTGGCGTTGAAGAATTCATGGTTCTTTAGTCCATGGAAATTGCCTCTTCAGTGCCTGGAAATCAAGTTTTGCCTTGCGTGGGACTGCTGGCAATATCAACTACAAGTATATACTTGCTGTTGCAAAGCGATCAGCCGCACGTAGACAATCCTCTTCAGTGGAGTGTTCCCAAAGAAACAAAAGAACGACTGTCAGACTCCAACTGGCATACCACCAATATGCATATATATGTATACTATATTATTATATACCTTATCTAGTTAGTAAGTGAAGATTATTTTCTCACGGGAGTCAATTACCACACTGAGCCCTCCTGCATCTAATCCATCAATACACAAAATCTGCAGACATGTGCTCACAAA
Source organism: Durusdinium trenchii (assembly GCA_963970005.1). NCBI lineage: Eukaryota > Dinophyceae > Suessiales > Symbiodiniaceae > Durusdinium > Durusdinium trenchii. The sequence continues at coordinate 593,601 of CAXAMN010023128.1, read as the reverse complement.
AGGCTTGTCAAATAGCTGATAGGTTTTGGATGGTTTTGGGAGCCACAATGGACTAGGTTGAACGCATTAAATAAGGGGTCTATTGCATCGATGTTTAGTTCGAATCGAAAGTAAGATATATATATATATAATATTGTATACATATATACATATGTATATCTATAGAATCTATAGACTATGAATTTAGTTATTAGATGTCTCTTTTATATAGTAGCTGTATCTCGGGTCATTGCACCATCCCTTATCCCCGCTTGCAAATTTGGTTGTCTGAGCCACCCGCCGCATGCACCGAAGATCGACGCGCGATCTCGCACGATGGCCGCTGGGCCGTCTGCGTGGGTCTCCCGGCCCGCTGGCCGTCTGCGAACGCAGTAAGGTAAGGCCGAAGAGGGTCTGAGATAAAATCACCTGCAAAGAGCCCCGAAAGGGTGAGGGATGGACCCAGAGAACCCTGCGAGGATGGTGGTAGTGGTAGCGGTGGTGGTGGCAGCAGTGGCAGCACTTAGAAACAGCAGCCGCACTTGGAAGCAATGAGTAGTCGAAGGCAAGAAGCAAAAATAGTCACTAGGTTGTTGCCGTAGTTATAGTATGTTATAATGTCCTGGTCATAGGTAGTGTTTATTGTTCTTATTGTTGCTGATGCTGCCGCTGTTGTGTGTTTGGAGTTTTGGAACATACAGGTGGGGAGCTGTGTGTGTGTGTGTGTTGGACAGATCAAATTCTGTTTGAGGAAGTGGTTTCTGTCAGGTTGGAACGGGGCATTGCTTTTGTTGCAAGTTGGATCTTGCATACTGAGCAGTGAGCAGTCCTATATTCTCCTTGTAGGTCTGATTTTATCCGTCCAAACTGGGCTGGTTGTAACTGGTAACGTACCCATGTAGACACCCTGAAAAACGCTCTTGGTCTTGACCCCCAAAAAAGCAGAGTGGTGGTTTATGTGGGGCTTTGTTCGAGCCAGGAGTGGTGGGTGTGGGTGAACTCGGCATGGTCCGCCTGCAACTTGGAGGCCATGATCTTCTCCTCTTGTCGCAGCCACACGGGACACGGCTCTGGACCTTAGGGTGTTGACGCACGGAGGGGTGCTTTCGGGTTGTTGATGGAATATCTGTTGAGCTACGCATGTCGGAGATGTACCGGGCCTACGGGAAGACGCAATGTGCAGGGGTTCTGAAGGTTATGCGGGAACTCTGTAAGCTTGTGGGTTGGGTCGTGCTGCTCTTTCGAGGATCAGGGAGAGCAGCAAAGCATCGATGGATGGACATCATCGAACACAGGGATCTTCACAATGCTCAGCAGGTGCTCAAATGGAGTGTGTGTGTGTGTGTGGCGTTGATCTATACAAAATGAATCAAAATGATTGGCCATCCCAAGAACATCGGGTTGGATTCGATCATGCCACTTCTCACTGGGATGAGACCATTCGGCCAAAGGCGTTCATCTAGTGGAGGAGATCCCCCCAGCTGAGACTAATTGACAAGTGCTATGAGATGTTGGAATCACAGCTGCCAGTTCCTTACTTGTGAGGGTCAGGTACACATGAGTTGGACGTCGCTCGACCCGGTCAACCTCTCGAGCAGGCCAGCACAGCGCGAGGGCGTGAGCAGGCCGCTCGTGCTGGGTCGTCTGGCCAGTGCCCAAGGGCTGCGAGATCGCTTCGCAGCTGGCCCTGTGGGCTTCGCAGACTCCGCGATTTTCGCCAATGGCTTGTGGGAAGCTGAGTAACAAACCTGACGGTGTGCATTATGGGAACAATTTTGTCCGCCTTCAATGTAAGAAACCAACTCGACCATTGTGTGCAAACCATTCTGTTTATATAGATCGGATTCAATTAAGTCGTCTCCAAAAGATCTATTACCCCCACACTGCAAAATGATCATTCGCTACCATGCCTTTAGCGGCGGTGGAAGCTGAAACGCACTGGAGCCGAAGCTTATTCGTTGGCGCATCGCTATGGGGATGGTGAGCAAATCAGTTGTTTCTTGCATGATATGCTCTTGACCAATATATACCCCATTTCTATGTGCTGTGGAATCCTCACAAGCCTTCCAACAAATACGTTGACTTCATGAAAATAGCTTTGCCTCTCTTCTACACATGAGTTGCGAGGTCTTTTACCATCAAACTGCTGCTTCCCAGCCTGGAAACCACGCCGGAGAGGACGGCATTGCCGTAGGAGTTGCCTCGCCCAGTTAGGCGCCGTGCGTTCGACAGGTCGGCATGGTACACTTTGCTTGCTTTAAACGTCCACGTCGTTTGGGCGCAAAGGTCGCACACCTGGGCGTCTAAACACCTCCGATCTTGGTCGCGATCGCCCCATGTGCAGAACACTCGACGGCGACTCGACTAGGTCGGCGACTCGACCGGGTCGACGCTCTTTACGGCCGTCCGAGTGGCCATTGAGCCGTCGTTTCAAAGCCATCCCAGTGATGTTTCGCGGGTTTCACATCCGGTGATGCCATCGGTCAACTTCCATATTGGACGTTGTTCAACGACCCCAGTAGCGAGGCTCCACATGTGTATATAATCATTGTCAATCAATGTCAATCAGTCCAGTTTGTAATTTTCTGTTCACTCCGCAGGAACATTGACCCAAAGCTGTTTGAGGCTATATAATAAAAAGGCAAACCATAGGCTCACCGGAGATGGTCCCACACGTCTCGCCTCCCACACACACCACCTGGATGACGAAACCCTCACTCTGGAGATACTCCTGGTCGCATAGGTGGCCGTCGAATCGGTTCGGTGTGGCGAGAACTTGGTTGAACATACCTAGCGCTTCCAAGGGGTGTTTAATGGAGATCTGTAAGTAGTGTGGAGATATCCATTGGTGACCCCTTGGAAGCAGCTGGTACAATGCTTGCTTCACAACAGGAGAATCCGAATACAAGGAAGATCAAGAGAGGTTCAGTTCATGCCTACCCTGCTCAAGCTCGGTGGTTTCTGCCCGAGATTCCTTGATGGAAGCGCTTTACTGGCACAAATGGTGTGTGAAGTGTCAAATTGGACGGAAGGCCACTGTCAACATCCGTCTGCGCATGTCTACGCAGTACATTTGTGACCCTCAGAATCCGCAGTGATGCTGCAGCCATCTGCTGCTTTTGACAGCTTCCTGCGTGTCATGACCAAGTCCTGAACAGCCTGAACGATCCACTCAGAAGGTTCTCCCCTGCAACAACTCTCTCTTCCCTTCCACATGACCGGTGACCGCAGACTGGTCCTGATAAATGAAAGAGCCCTCGCGCCGGATCCGGCCACTGGAGTCAAAGCGGCAGACGTATTCCACGTCCCCTGACTCCCTGGCGAGGGCTCCGGTCGGGCAGGGCAAAACGAAGTGAGATAGGGGCGATTGTCACAGGTTCTATTGGTTGGTCATCCTACATTCGGATTGTGATTTGACATGAGAGCACTTCAGGCGCTGAGGTGGCAGGCATTCGACACCGCAGAAGGTGGCAGGCATGTGTGGTGTTCAACTCTACTGTATAGCACCCTGCACTTGGGTGTCAACCATTGCGAGTTGAACTGATATTAATGATATCTATATTTTTTTAAGTAAATATATATATATATATATTCAGCAAGCATGTCAATGCCACGAAATCCCCTGTGTGAGTAGATTTACCCCAAAAGCACCACTCTCCAGCGACGTGCGCGAGAAAAACCGCGTGCCTCGTGGACAGCAGCGCCCGTCCGCCGCCGGAGCTCCTCGGATAGTAGACCTCAGGGCATTTTCCATGAGTGTTTCGTTCATGCTAGTAGGTTGGAGGCCCTTGCTGCAGTAGCAAGAAGCTAGTAGGGAAGAGGCCATTACTACTAGTAGCAAGGAGCTAGTAGGTTGGAGGGGGAGCGGGCTTTAAAAAAATGATAAGAATGATAAACATATATAAAAATGGCAAGTGTTAACAAGAGTACCTCCATTGGGCTTTACATGCATCAATTCCGGCGCAACCCGACCGGCGCGACGTCGCGTGGACCGTCCCAGCGGCGTAGATGTCTCGGTCACGTCGGTCCACCGGCTTCTCGACGAAGGGCTTGTTGATCCGCCTGTCGCCCACCTGCGACGTATGCAGTTCGCCACCCGATCTTGGAGCACCATGTCATCTGTGAAACACACGGGGATACTCGAGTGACTGGTATCCTTTGTTTCACAGAGTGATGATGATTTTCAGTGTGCAAGACGGTCACTTTCAATGGCACTTTGTTCTACCGGTGACTCGATCAGAAGTTTCTGAAATGACACATCTACAGCAAGCTCGGAATCATACGGACTCACGCCGGAACACATGGAGGAGGAAACCAATAACTGTTAACGTCACGCTCGGTAAAACTTGTCAGGTGTTTCCCCAGGCCCACTAAACAAGAACCCATCCAACACACATGCCAAACTAGGCTTGAGGACGTCCTCATGCCAAACTTGCGCTTCCTCTCTGGCTGAAGCATGGTAGGTGATTGGCTGTGGGTCATCTATCATCATCTAATCTACCCGTATTGAACCACAGTGGCAACATCACCTAACAACGTGAACTTGAGAGAGGAGGGGGTGAACGAAAGGTAGCAGGCAATCACAAGCAACCCTGGTAAAAGTCCATGACGGCGTGAACCGGCGCAGGGAGGATTTGATCCGGGGGGGGCCCTCCCCCGCCCCGACGAACCTTACAGGACCAAATTCAATGCACAATCCCAACTCCTGATTGTAATACATTTTTGCTGAAGCAAGGAGAACTCAGGTAGCTCAAGCTACCTTTCGTGACATGTGCTAAGGTGCTTGAAATTGCATCCTTGGGAGTTCAGCCACACCATCCAGGCCCGCAGATCTCTCTCCCTCCGGCGCACCACGATGTAGTCTTCATGTTCCTGGCAGCAGTTTGATGCCGGTGGCTGTCGTTTTTCAGCACATTGGACATGACCTGGGATGACTTCTACATCATACACTCCCTATGAGCCAAGTACAGCTGAACAATTCCAATCATGGTGGTGCATATTATATATATATATATATATGTCCATAGATATATCATATAGGGATATATCCAAAACCAAGGCATCAAACATCAACACACTGGCGAAACAGTCAGATTAATATATATATATACTAATATTGTCAGACAAAATACGTTTGACAAAACATTAACTTTGGCACGAAACATGTTGCTGGTTGGTCTTTCAACAGCCCATATAGTCTTTCAACAGGAGTCTTTCCACCTTTCCACACATCCACCCCTCTCAAAAGATGGTCTGTCCGCAGTTGAATTGTTTGCTTGACTATCAAAGCGTTATTGCATCGCGGACAAACGCCCCTCGGCTCTCGCGGACATGTTTGAGAAAAGTATAGATCGATGGAGCAAAAGCATCGTGTGAAGGAAAAGCATTGTGCGGATAGAAACACCCAAAGCATCGTGCGGGATATAGAATGATTGAAGACCAGTGACACTTATCACTGTTGGGATTGTGCCAATCAAATCTTATTGTGTCACTTTTGCCACTGTTATTGAATGGTGATTTGCAAGACCAGTGACAATCGAATGTCCTCTCCAGCTGTTTTGGAGGATACCCAGAGAAGACAAAACAAGAAGTGCCAGACACGAGAAGTACCAGTCGATTTGGTGCCTCAATCATAGTGTCTGGCACATCAGCTCCCCCATCGCCTGAGCAAATGAAACAACACGTTGTGGAAACAACTGCATAGACCATCAAAAGCAAGAAAGCCGACGGGTTGGAGAAGGATCTGATGCATAGACCAATACAAACTATGACACTATATAAGCATACAATACATTACAATACCATGCATGCAAATTTGGAACAAATTGAACATGCCGGCTGGCACAAAACAATCCACTGGAGGATTACTGCATGAAGACCTCGACCTCAAGGATAGGACTTGATAGCAAACGTAGGTTTGTTCTGAAAACCCATCTCAATCCAATCCAAAGCCTACTACGAGATACCGCGATCGCCCAACATTAACATAGCACCTTCAAGGCATGGCATGCTAATCCCCCCAGACCAAAACCCCATGACACCATGAATGTGGATTCCATTCAGGGGACACCACTGACCAGGAAGCTCGCATCTCCTTTTCCTATTGCTTTGGGGCAGTCCAATTTTAGACAGGTGTCCACATGGATCTAAGTGGGTGCCATTTTCTGGGATGGGTCAAAGATGCCCAAAGAACAACTCCTTTAGAAAAAACATCAGATTGCTTTCTTTTCGATTCACACTTTTGGGGTTTGTAGTTAGAAGCTTTAAGCTTTCACTCGTCTTGAACTGTGCAACAAATTGGTCGGTTGAGCCAACGACGAGCTTTCCCGCCACAAACTGCGGCACCGCCACGTGAGCATTCCACAAAGACCGGCGTGGGTAGACCGTGATCCTGCCAACCGTAATCCGCTGGGATCAAGCCGCTGTTCTCTGAAGAATTCCCTGAGGGATCCACATGCCAAAGGTTGAGTGTTTGGGGATGTGAACAGGGATTTCACATGCGTCAACGATCTTGGACTCAGGTGCACAAATGATCACAATTGCACCTTGGGATCTGGGTTCAAGAATCCTCCGGGCCATGAGGGGCCGAGGCTGGTGCCCAGCTCATCCACGAGCACTGGATGGGTCAAACAACCCCAGCTTGGAGCTCCTATGTAATCCACTGTCTCCCTCCGTTTCATGTAAGCTCCACACACATGTTCTATTCAACTCAACCGTTACTACCACGCATGACCCTGAATCTGGATGATGCTGGATCACGCGTCCAAAAAACACCAACCATTTGATCGGCAAAGATCTTGAGTCCCAGTGGTGAGGTTGCCTCCTCCACGGGGACAATCTTAAACCGCTCTTGATACACTCCATGAAGCCCAATGACCTCTGCTTTGATGGGGGGAAACAAAAACAGTAAAACTTTGATGGGGATCACTTAGGTTCTAAGCCCCCCTTGTTCCAATGCTTGTGGACGCTTCTCCCAACTTCTCTGGTAGCGATGCCACTGAGCACCGCCCCATCCTGAAGCTTCTTGAGGAGCCAGCGCCGGTCCTCAGGTCGGGCGCAGGGTGAGGGGCGTCCTCGTTGAAGAACCCTAGAGAAGGTCCTATAGACTATCCCATAGAGAAACCTATTGAATTACGGTTACTTCACCTCTCTTGGAAGGTGACTTCCCTGTGCCCACACCCGTCACCAGTGGACCAGAAGCGTCGGGTTCGGGTTGACATGACGAGTCGCCCATCACGCCATATCACAACGGTCGTCGCTCCAAGGGGAGGGACATCCGTTTCAAGGTGGACTCCCTTGGAGCTCCAGAGCGTCGCCGTAGTCCAAATGTGAATATCACTGAATCCGTTCGTTGGGGTTGGAATGAGTTGGACTCCCCTTCAGTCATGTGGATGAAATGCTTGACCATTTCAGGTCAAGTACACTGATCGTGTAGGTCGACTGAAACGGTCCCAGTTGGGTGACCGATCGGTCGGATCACTCTGAAGTGTCGTGTCTCAGTGCTGATCTTGAAACCGTACGAGTTGCAAATCCCGAAACGGAACAAACTGGAAGACCAGTGCCCAATGCGAATCCCAGTGCAGTACAGGTTGATGCTGATGCTTCTTGATGCTTCTCCGCAGGTGTACAGACTATCGTTGCTAGCTGAAACGTTACTCGTGGCTGTTGAGCAAAGCAAGGTGTTGCATGCACATACGGATTTATTTGCATACCGGCCAAAAACTACGTAACGAAGGTAAGGGGGGGTCTGACTTGTGATGTCTGTGGCATCAGTGTTCTACTCAAGAACCATTTCTGAATGCGTAAACGTCCAACGGTTCCACATCCCGCCCCACCACCCACCCATCAACCATTCCCCATGTCCTCCCACCCCCCCACCCTTCGCCCCTCCTGCATGCTCTGCAGTTTCTTGATGTCGTTCAGCACCCGTGCTTGGGCCTTCCCCGCAGCGTCACAGATCTCGGCCAAGCGCTCCCCGTGGGGCCCCGTGAAGAATTGGGACCAAAGCACCAAAACCTCGGGACGCACGGCCCGCCCGGAAGGGCGATGGCCCGGAAATGGCGGTGGGTGAGGTGACCAGGTTTCAAGCTGATCCAAATAGATTCATGATGGACTGAGAACCGGTTCCAAGCTGATCCAACTAGATGATCTAGATACAGTAGATTCATGAGATCCGTAGAGATGCATCGCTCATTTCAGGGACTAGACGACTGCCTCATCTGTCCGAGCAAACTCGGACGTTCGCATCATGCCAATTTCCCACAGGAAGCGGTGGGTGAACCGAATTCCTATATATCTATTGGCTCCCCTTCTCGTTTCAAAGGTGAAACCAGCAATATCCACCAACTCAAATGGGTAGAATAGAAAGCACCAGCCAACATGTGCTGAACAAAGGCTCCCAGAGTAATCATGGATACCCCGGGCTATCCCCAGTCGTGCTTTCCCGGCTCTGCTAGTAGCTAAGGATTCGGTCCAAGCAAAGGATGGTCCCCGACTCGTCACAGCCAAGTCACAAAGTCGCCACTCTTGATTGGTGGATTTTGCATGTTGAGGTGATCGTCGGTCCTGATGTTGACCTGGCGGTAGCAAAGGAGACCTGGTGGATCCAATCGGCCAGCATGGACTGGTGAATTGGGTTAAAAGCCGGTACTCCAATGACCATGGATGGCCAGATCTGTAGATTGACGCCAAGTGGTATGCCCTATTCGATGAGGGTAGGCAGAATGTGCCACGGGAAACGTTCAATTCTGCCCATCCATGCACACTTTCAGGTCTCAGGAGTGTGCTCCCCTCTTAGCCCCCGCCGGCCCCCGTTGCTTCGGCGATCTGGACTCCGAAGGAACACCAGGAAAAGCCCACACGAAAAGGGAGGTCCCTTGTCCCTTGACGTTCCTTTTCGTGTGATGCGCGCGGCTCGGGTGGGATGAAAATCCTTACAACACCAAGCAGGGCACCCAAGGCCCTGCTTGGCTTCAGGGCTGGTGCCCGGCAAAACGCCAGACCCGCATGCTTTGGCATTGGCAAACCAGTCTATTGCTGCCCCGCTGCTCCTCTTCCAACACAACCTGTCTGGGCCCGGTCTCCCAGAAAAAAGATAATCCAAGCGGGCTGCCCAAATCTCATGTCGGTGACCACCCAACTGGCCTTCACCCAACTGGTGGAACCTCATGCTCAGTTGGAACGCTCTCAGACTCCAAGGTGGTGCCAACGTGGGTTCAGTTCAAGCAAAACGATGAATTCTATAAATAACAATTCTAGTTTGGAAGCCATCGCGTCTAGGTTGAAGGCCATCGCACTTAGGTTGGAGGCCATTGCTATCAGGTTGAAGGACCTCGTTATTAGGTTGGAGGCCATTGCTCATTGCTATTAGGTTGAAGGACCTCGCTATTACAATTCTACACCGCATAGAAAACCATCCCACCCACTGGTGCCCACCCCGCGCAAGGGGCCGAAAAGCGCCTCCACGTTGCACTTCTTGAGTCCAGCCACAAGGGGCCGTGCACGTTCCAAGGAGGGCCCCGCACAAAAGAGCCACACCTCGGGCGTTCCAAGGGGGTTCAGACCCATGAAACACGGGGTTTCCACTGATCTGTTTGGGGGTGGGCGAGATCCATGAGTGACCGTTCAATGACCGTTCAATGCTTCAGAACTTCTTAGGATTTGGGGGGTTGTAGCTGTTGAAACGGCCGGAGCTCCGAACCAAGTTCTCCAAGTTCGATGTCTTGAGTGAGACAAGCAGAATGCGGCCATTTGCACGTAGTGATGGGGTTGACTGCTATGATGGGGCAGGAGGTGGTAGTAGCAGCACGTGTTTTGATGTAGGAGTTGTACCAGGACAAGTGCGAGGAGGAGGAGGAGGAGGAGGAGGAGGAGTAAAATCGAATAGTACCTCAGAATGGTTGTCAACAGTTCATTGCCATGCAACCATCCCAGGTTTACACGATGGAGACAAACGAGGTCTCTTCCAGCACCGGACTATACTAATTTGAGAGGGGAGCGCTGTGAGCGGCGCGTTTTTCGATGAAAATGAGCATTTTTCAACCTTTTTCATGCGTTTTCTTGAGAATGATTGATGTGTCTGACATTGCCTGGAAGGATCTGCCTGGAAGCGCCCAGATGTTATTCAGTAAGACCGGTCAAGAAACCTACAGTGATTATGAAAAAAAAGAGCCAAAATTGGAATGATAGAATGAATGACTTTACAAGAAACTTAAATGATCACTTTAAACAACATAGAACACTATATGCTGAAGAGAAAAATATAGCAAACAAGGAGAAGATAGAAGACCGCAGGGGCTTATGGAATGCCTATTCATCACCAAGTGCTTTTTACAAAACAAGTAAGACTTTATACATAAGTGGCACAGGTGGTTGTGATGGATCTTTAACAAGGGATATTATGGATGATCTGTTATTAGTACCTACTAGAAATGTTCATCACAGTGAGAAATACAAACATGTTATAGAAGAATTGGAAAAGTCACCAGAAAATAACCCGTTTGGTTGGGCATAACCTTGCAAGTGCTGTAATAAGATCAATCAAGAACAACCTAATACATTTGCTACAACAACCTATGCTACCCCTACAATAAAAACAAAAAGGAAAGGAACAAAAGTCCCAAAAGACTTGACTACCGCAATCCATCCGATATTGTTTCAATGTTGGATGGTTACGCTGTAACTTCTGATTTGAAAGAACCTAACCCTTTAATGAGCCACAGCTATATCAATTTTGAAGGGAACGGCCTTTGGAACATCAATCCCGGCACCAATATAAGCAATGGATTTAACCCCAATCACTCATTAAAAAACAACATTTAAACTTAGTTAAAATATGTAATGTTATGGTGGATTACTCCAAGGCAAATTTTTGCAGAATACTAAATGACAAAATGACGATGTCTATATTGGTGCTACTTGTCAGCCATTGAGTGTTAGAATGGCAGGACATAGAAGGGGGCGGAATGGCAAAGATAAGAAACATTACAAATTGTTATCACACAATCACCCAAACATTCAATGCTGGTGGTGGTGAAATTAATATGAATATTGTAAAATCATCTTCTAAACTGACTGGAGCATTCATTACCTTATTTAGAACTCCAAGGAGTGGTGAAGAACTGAACCGATACTTACCTGACAATTATGTATATAAGAGATGGAACTAATCCTATGATCTATGGAAGAATTAATGATACTAGTAACGCTGATACAAATGACTTACAAGGTACAAAGGTTTTCAAGATGCCACCCGTAGTTTAAGTTGGCAAATTCAATTAAGCAATTCCCAGAAATACACAGAATTTGAAACGCGATCATTATCATAAATCTTTTACTATTTAAGAAGAGCTATACAGTACATGACAGTTTAAGTTTTTCGTATCGTCAATACAGAAAGAACAAATTCATTATTGGTATGTCAATTGAAAAAATTGCAGATGTCAATTTTACTGGTTATAATTCTAAGATGTCAGGTATTACCAATTTTCGAGTTAAAGGAGCAGAACAACCATTATTAGACCCTAATGAACAAATCACTGAGGGTTTCAGAGACTGTTCTGGAATTGAGAGAAAGTGGTAGTATTGTCTACTTCCAAGGAAATTGAAAATTTAAAACATCCCAGGAAATCAAAAAATACAAAATTCCAATTTTCCAAAATTCCAATTTTCCAAAAAAACCAAAGAAACCAAAAAAAACAAAAAAACCAATTCTGCACAGACCATGGGGGGAAGAGGGGGTGAGGCAAAGTCCTGGCACAATTGGTTTTTTTGGTGTTTTTGGTTTCTTTGGTTTTTTTGGAAAATTGGAATTTTGGAAAATTGGAATTTTGGAAAATTGGAATTTTGGAAAATTGGAATTTTGGAAAATGGGAATTTTGGAAATTGCCTTTGGGGGAGGGGGGGGGTTGAGGCAGAATATTCTTCTTTCAGTGGCACAAAAATCAATAGAAACGCAATACAAATATAGAAACAAAATACAAACAAAATGAAACAATGCAAAAACGCGCCGCTCAGAGCGCTCCTTTCTGGAGAGCTCCTTTCTGACTAATTTATATAACCACAACATCCCTGGCACGTGTCTGGGACCTGTCTCTTGTAGCCCGCGAAGCTTGAGAAAAAATATGGGACCACTTTAATGGACCCAGTAGGATCGATGTAGATTCGATCCTTGATGACTAAAACTCCCTAGAAAGGGTTTACAATCTTAATGGTCATCAATCAACAGTCTTCAACTAGTGAGGACCTGCGTTCCCGTCTTATTCTCGGGTTGCCATCGATGTACGTCGCCGGCGTTGGGCTCTGAACAGACTGGAACCGACCTGAACCATCCCGTTTCCTTTTCCCGGGGTGCCAAACTTGCGTCGGGGCGGTCGGGGCGCCCCAGAACCTCCCCTTGCAAGTCTCAGACCCAGCTTAATGGAACTCCTGCTGGGATCTCCACCAACGAGTTCTTCAAAGAACACCACGATCAGACCATCCCGCGCCCCGCAGATCCGGTGGAGATAACTCCCCACCCCTCGCGCAACCCGTCCGTATCTGCACCACCGGATCTGCACCAGAATAACCAAGGCACTGGTGACATGGCCTGTTCGGATTTCTTCTGCGGGGCCTGTGCCGACGCCATCACCTGACGACGGAAGACGTCTGAAGCGGTGCAGCGACACGCCCGGACGTCAACCCCCCGCGGACCCGCGGTGGGTTTCGCAGGTCCACCGGCGGGTTGGACCGAAAACGCGTCCTGATCCGACCCTTTGGGGGCGATTGAAGTGGGGCACCTCCTGAGCACCAATAGCACCAATAACAGAGCCCCTGAGGGGTCAGTAGTCGTCCAAAGCAAGTCGCCACTCGAAAACGTTTTTGGAATTTGTGTATGTCGTGGTTTGGCCACAAGGAGAAACATGTCCAGTGCTTGCACCACCAGCAACTCACCAGTTAGAGCCTACAATCACATCTTGCTGAAGTGGATCCGTGAGAGATTAATTCAGTTTCACTTACTTCAACAAATGGATTTCCTGTTTTGTTGAGTTCCACATGCAGGAACAAGCATGGAACATGTGGAGTGGAGTCATTGCCAACAAGTTTTCCCTGAAAAGCTGAAGGTATTTGGGCAGACATAGAGGCAAAGCAGGCTCTTCTTCGGTTCTGTCTGTTTGGTAAATCTGGAGAGATTCACTAGTTGTTTGATGGCCTGAAGAGGGATCTTTGCCTTGCGCTCCGCATGATTCGAGATCGGAGGTAGGCGCACCGACGACCTTGTCCACCAGGGAATTCCAACTCACCCACCACGGTCGCTTTTCGCGGGCCAAGCGTCTGTCCGAGAGCGGAAGGCCGGGCTGAACTCGTCCTGCCTGGCCAATTCTCTCGAAAGTTGGAGCACCAAGGGGTGTGAATGGATTGTTATTAATATATACAATATTATACAGTCAATATGTTCTATTATGTTCCAATCAAAACACCGCTGGAAGGTCCAATCAATCCTACACTGAAACCATGAACTCTCATGACCTGCGACGCAAATATCTCTAATAAGAACTCCTGGCATTGTCTCAGAAACATGGGAGACGCGATAGGTGTTCACCATCTAACGACCATGTATATATATACACACACCTTGACGGGATTTGTGACTTGGAGCATCACTGCGATCTGGATATGTTACTTAAATGCAATATCACGTTGTGTCATTCGCAGTAGGGTGTTTTAAATGTGGATGATCTATAGGTACAAGCTGATATAAAGTTGCATTGCTGGGGATTCTTAAGGTTCTTGACCTGGATAATCTTGAAAATATGTGCAGACTTTTGAGGATCCACTGCACCTCGTAACTGCCCACCTCTGTCCGCCCTTTGTATCCACCATGGCACGCCGCGTATACACCAGCAGGTTTTCCTTCCCCCAATGGCACGGACTCACGCAAACGCACTTGCCACCGAGGCCGCGCAAAACCGCATGGCACAGCGACATCACCTTTCGAAAGCTTTGGTTGTTAGTCTAATGAAGAATAAGTATTCTAATAGAGGTCTTTGTAGGGGAAAGAAGACCCTTCGATCTGGAGGTTTTTTGAATTTGTGATATGAGTTTAACAAAGAGATGTATATAAAAATTTCCTGGATTACTTCTTGTTTTTAAAGCTCTTCCCAGGTGACCCTATTTTGGACCCCCCCAGTTTCAGGGACCCCCTATTAAAAGAAATGCGACCGAGTTTCTCTTAATAGGGGGGGCCCGTGCTTTTTAATAGGTGGACAGGATTAGGAGGAATCCCACAAGGACATTTAGGCAAGTTAGTGTAAAGAAGAAGACTCAGCTGATTCTGATAGGGGTAGCCCGAATGTTCTTTGTTGGTGGTCCCCGCCATGTCCGCCACACGCCAACCATTTTGTCCTTCAAATACTCTTGCCAGGTCTTCTTGGTGCAAACAGATCATCACCAAATGCGACTATCCAAAGATGCCTCTTACCACAAACCACCGCACACCACACTTCCGCGGGTTTTACCAGAACCCCCGGGGTCCGAACGATGCCAACGTTCGATGAAAAAACATCACCCCTACCGGCCGGCCCGGCCGCGTCGCTGCGCTGCCGGCCCGTCGCATGGCCTGCACTTCACGTCGACTTCCTGGGCACTGAGACGCCGCTCGAAGCGGACGTTCTTGGGGTCGTCGGGTGCCAGCATCACCTTCCGCAAGGCGAGCGCTGTAGGCGGAGCGCTGGGGTAGAGGGTAGCGGGTGGAGGGGTGGGAGATGGAGGAAAGACCGCGGAACTACCAACGATGATTGCAAATCGGTTGCAAAGCAGTGCGTTTCTGGGGGTTGCAATGATCCTCCTGGGGCAGTCATCCATCTTCAGTCTTCTATGTGTACGGGATGGTGAGTGTAAAGGAGAAAATGCAAAGCCCTGAAGGAAACAGGAAACAATCACAAATCCGCAGCTACCTCTGAATTGTCTGGTAGGGTGTTGAATATGATTGAATTCTCACGCAAGTCCCTGCCTATTCAAGCCAAAGAATTGAAAAGTAGTCACAACTTAGAAAAGCTTGGGAATCTCCATGATTTTCGTCGACCTATGGCGCGTTCGGGCAACCTGTGGAGTCACCGTCCGTCCCAAGATTGAACAATCCAATATCGAAACATGGTTTTAATTGATATCAATGTGTATATATATATATATCATATAACAATATATAACATATATATATATATATTGGGGATGTATTGTCATAGTCATTATATGCAAAGCATACCTTCATACATGTAACCATGACCTTACATATTGAATATCCGTGCTTCAGCACCCATCAGAAGGCCCATCTTGGCCGAGGTGTGGCGTCTCGAGCTGAGCTTCATCAGCCCAGCGCCTTTCAAGGCCACATCGATCATCGATCTGTCAAGCTGTGCTTCATCAACCTCCGAAAGCCAGCCGCATCGGCCGCAGCATTGAATCTCACCGAGTGCAGACATGGCGTTCACCCGGGTGATTCCGCCACCGGCGTGCGCGCTCAGGCGGCGCAGCGGACCGGCAGGTGATGCTGTCCTTCTCCACGGACCCGCCGAGTTCGAAGCTGGCACGCCTTGCCTTGGCTCCTAGTAGCGTCCTTGCTCCTAGTAGCGATGCCCTTGTTATTAAGCCCAAGATAGCTCAAGTAAATCACAGCTGAGCGGCCCTCATCAGTGGCAACGCGGACACACACGCACGTCGGCGGACCGAACTTCACTGCAAATGTTCGGTCCGGTTGCAGGGCTTCGGCAAGGATGATCATTCAGAGCATGTACTGAAGAGAGGGAATCGAGAATCATCCAGGCCCCGCAAGGAAATGTCCAGGATGACTTGAGACCTTTGCTCTGATTGTTTGAAGCCAAGGAAGATGAATTATCGGATTATCCATGTGTTGACTGAGAATTTGATTGAAGTCAAGCTCAAGATGGAGGAAACAAACCCAATCTTCAATGAAATGGGATGTTCAACATCCATTCCACCCATAGCAACAGAATACACTTGGAGACAGCCAAAACAAACAATAAGTCTGATCACCAATTTGTGGCACTGGAGGTCTCCACCCATGTTCGCGGCAAAGAGCGCGTAGCATCGCTGAACGCGCTCATGCGGAATCGCTTCCATCCGCTCCATCTCCTTCGCCCTGCCTTCAAACTCCGCCATGGGCTCAGCTCACGACTGTCCCGGGAGGACCTGGCAGGGCGACTGGTCGCCTCGAGACCGAAGAGGAGCAACCCACCGGGGCGGAGACGTGTTGTTTTTCCCGGAATGCAACGGAGGGTCCAAGCAACGGAAGAATTTCTTATCAACGCAATCCATCTGGCAGTTGGACCATCACACCAACAAACAGTTGAAGTTTCTTGGAACCACCCCGAGCTCCTGATGAATGAGAATTGTCCATGGTCCATGGCTTGGGAACTCAAGGGTCTCGGGGTGGTTCAGGAGCTTTACGTGACATCCTGTGGCATCCTCAATCAATCTGCCTGTTCATGCCAAGTAAGTCCACAGTCTCATCTATCTATATACACAGAAGAAAAGCTCCCATGAACAGGATGGATCCCATTCTTTGAGATAGCATGAGATATCCAACTAGATGCAACATTATAGAATGTGTGATCTCCTTTTTTGTTGTAGCAGCCAGGCAAAGTTACCAAGTGTGGAATGAATATGAACATGTTGCAGCATCTGGACTATGTGGTTAGTTGGGTAGGTTTGGGTCCGGACTTTTGCACATGACCTTTTCTTTGCAAGGCCCCTCCAGCGGCTTTTGTTAGCTCTCCTTCTAACCACAGTCGTGGCAGTCTCACAATTGGCAGTCGTGGAAGTGTCAAGAAGATGCATTTAGTACGGTATCCTTCATTGTTCATATGTTCCCTATCTCCTTCCGCATACGTGGTGGGTTTTTAGTACGGGTGCACGTCGCTACCGTTTCCCGTGCGCTGGAGCAGCCCAGCTGCTAAACCGAAAACATCAATGGATCTGGAGCCCCTAGTAGCGTTCTTGTTCTTAGTAGTAAGGCCAGGAGCCCCTAGTAGCGTCCTTGCTCCTAGTAGCGATGCCCTTTGCTCCTAGCTTCTTGTTCCTAGTAGCTTCTTTTGTGCCAATCAATCAGTCCCATCTCCACAACTGGATGAGCGACCCGATGAAACCAGCCCGACCGTCTGACCCAACCTCGATCGCAGTTGACCAGCGCTGCTGTTGCTGCTGCTTCGACCCATGCTGGAGGGCGATCCCAGCCTTATAACAGCCAAAAAGTGCAAAGCTCCACTTCGGAAAAAAGGGTTTGATCAGCCGTGTGGAATATCTGAACATCCTGGCTTCACATGTTCTTGCAAGAAAATGCTGCCAAGAGCTCCCCGGTCAACATTGCTTTTCTGAAGGAACAATCCCTGCTTATACTTCGTATACTTGAATATAGTGGATGTTTCATCCCCTAAAAGCATCCACTCACACTGGGAGAAAACTCTGCCAACCATGTCAGGGCTTATCAGGGCTTAAGCAAAACACAAGTGAATATGACCCTGGTGACCCAACGACAAACCACTCACTATAGCGCAGGCATCACTCATCCCCTCATGACCCGGCAAAAACACCTGCTATCCATGAATGATTCATCGGGCTTGGCATCATCATCGCCTAGCGGCGGGGATTCAGCCACGTGAAGGTCCTGCCGGATGCTCATGCACTCCATCTGTTCGTCCAAAAAATCCTCAGCGCTGCCGCTTCGGCAGATGACTGCAGTCGCAGAGTGTTGCATGTGTACGCACCGTAGGTACAAACAGTCGATAGGTAGAAGAACCTCATAGAAATCGTTATACTACACAACAAACCTTCGTTTGCCATGTGCCTTGACTTGTCACATAGCCGTGCCACTCTCCTGCACCAAATCTCATGAATCTGATAGAAATCCAAACGGTCAATGTCAAACTGCAAAAGTCCCTTCCAGCTACGTGCGTCACAATCGCACGTTCAGCGGTTTCACCGCTGCCACGGCCATCTCATCCAAGGCTCAAGCAAGCATGAGCAAAACCGAAGCCGCGTGCCACGGCCCTCGTCTAAAGATCCCACATCTCCCAGATTTCCCGGCTGAGCCGAAACGAGAGCCCGGCGTTTCCAAGCCATGAGGCTGCTGAAACACTGAAACACCATGATATCGCTGTCTTTCAGGACATCCGGGGTTTGGAATGAGGATAGATAATGACAAATACATGGAATAAAGGAGGGTATCAGTAGCTGTACTGGCAGTAGCAGTGAGACCATAAGATCCTACCAAAGTCTCCCTGACAACTAGTTCGCCCCGAACCTCTCATTTGCTTTCTCCCCTCAAAAGGTGCAGTTTGGAGGGAAAACTCCGCTGTAGTATTGATGATCATTCGAGTCAATGGAACCAGTTGCATCCGCTCTGCTGGTTTTCGCAAGGTGCAGTACTTCTGTCTCTAGTTATCACTGTGGCAAAATTCGTTTCTCGGGAAAACATCATGTAGTTATGCCCAAGCTCATGGACCCTGGACCAGAATCCTCCCAGAAGGTGTAAAAAGCAATAAGGACATACTTCACATTACTGCGCCAATCCCAACTTTCAAGTTGGTGCTTTTCTTCAGAATCCAGATACCTACCTACAGAATCCGATATATAGATATGGATAGATATGGTTATATATACTAAATGCAATGCTAAGACCAGCCAAAGCGGGTGCTTCAGTTGAACCAGCCCGTACCAGTTCGTCTTCCTTCTCGTCTCCAACCCGGCTTCACGGCGCGATCCCGGGGGGTTCAACCTCTTCTCTTGGATCCGGTTGCTCCTGTCAGCGCGGCCGGATTTAAAGATGATTAAAGAATGAAGTCATCAGATTTCTGGAAGCTCTGGCTTCAAGGTGAAACTTCAAATACGGAGGTTCTTAAGTCAAATCCAAAGGACTTGTCGAGAGCAAGTTGGTTGGCAATCAATGTAGACCATCAATGACCATTGTCTTCAATTGTGCCCAAGTTCTGGTTAGCAACTGACCATCCTGAACAACTTCGTGGACTCCGGTCTTGCTAAACCTCGGGCGGCGTCCTTAGCAAATGCTCAAGAGCCCCTTGAGGCCGAATCCAAAATCCGGTCCACCCATCTCCCAGACGAGGCCGTGCGTTGCAACGGGACCTGGCTTTTGCCCCATCCAATTCTGAGAAACATCTCCCCACTGTCTCCGAATGTCTGAAAGCATGGTGAACATCTCCCCATTTGATCCAACGGGACCTCCTCAAACCCCCAAATTCCACGCACTGGAGTCCTGGGCAGGCGGGGCAGCTGGTGCCTGGACGGCGATTCCCACGGTCGGAATTCCCAAATCAGAACGGCAAGGTCCGACGGTCGGTGTCCATTCCATTGCTGTTCCCATTCGCAGGTCACTATGTGGATCGTAAGAAACACTTGTTCTCATTTGTCCCTTTCTTTCCTCACTTGTTGCCACCTTCGCAAAATGGCACCCTCTCAGACCCACCGCATGGAGGAAATGGTGTTCCAGCATCGAAGCCGTCGGTTCCCCGCCTGCGCTCGACTCGCCGGGCTGGTCGGGCTCGCCGGGCTAGTGGGGCTGGCCATCGACGGAGGTGGAGCCACGGCCGAGTCCATGGCCTCGGCGGCCTCGAGCGACTCAAAGACCGAGAGCATGGAGACCTCGAGCACGGAGAGCGTAGCGAAAGAGTGGAGGAGTCGAGTCTGACAAAGAAACGGTCATGACTAGTCTGAGGGCGCAATGTAGTTTGGCTTTCTTGAGTTTTGCCCCAAAGGTATCCAAAGGTAATATATATGTATATATATATTATATTACTATTATTACTATTATTATTATTATCAATATTACTATTATATAATATATATATATATATTCCATGGACAAACAGTGTTCTTTATTTCACATGGCCAAGCACAAATGGCTGTGTCTCCACAAAAAGGGGACCCTGCAAACCCCTTACGGGCGGCTCCCACCCCCAATGGCTGCATCTCGTGCGATCCTGCCCGCTCCAAGCTTGCAACGGCCGGATAGGCCAAAGGCCGGATAGGCAATAAGCAATTATACAGTAACGTAGTATGTAGAACTACATAGCGTCATAGGAACTCCCCATAGAGCCTGACTCTCATGTAGCAAGTGGTTGTCTGGCAAGTGGCTCAAACCTTCGCTCAAAAAGGGCACTCGTTGCTTCCCCTGTGAGAAGGCCCTTAAAAAAACACCAAACCACTAGCTCTTCAAGAAGTTCGAGATTTGCAGGAGATTCCCAAATTCTCCTCCGATCATCAAGACTGAACTACTCAGGCAATTCCAACACCGCCCTGGCCAGACCTCCAAGGAGTCAGCAGGCGCCTTCTCCGCCTGGCGCCCGTCCAATAGGGACGGCTTGGGCCCGCTTGAAGACACGGGCAGTTTGATTGATAGGTCTAGGCCATGTTGAGAGATGAAAAACAAAAAAATGACACTCTGACACACATGGATTGATGACAAGCAAGCATTGAATTTCAGGCTTGGGGAACCAAAGCTGACTGAAACGAACGTTTTGAAAAACACACTGCTTTACGCTACACTACCCGCTACAGTACCCACCCCTGACTCGCATGTGCTCCCCAACCTAACTTTTATGCCGACCTGGTCTATGGGGTTCCCATGCCTTGGAAGGGAATCGCCGGAGGGAGCAAGCCACACCAAGCCAGGTATAGGTGGGCCGTCATTGAAATTGGGCAGTTGATCTTTCCACGCACCACGACTGGCTCTTCCCTGCGCAAGAACATCCCAATCTGAACCCCATGCTTCGATCAATCTGAACCCCATCGATCGCATCTGTCCACACCTCTTGGTTGCGGTGTTCACCTGTCCACGAGGTTTGGTGGCCCGGCACACTGGGTGCCACGGATGAAGACGGATGGAGGGTGCCAAGCGGGGTCTCGATTTGGACCCACAAACGCGGGCAGGTCTCTGAGAGGAGAGTGTACACAAGGATACTTGTGTATAATGAAAAGCACAAAGGTTCCCAGGTCGTGTGGCACAATGCTTGGACTTCAATGTACTTATGCTCCAACAAACATGGCAGTCGAAAACGGTCGGTGGAAAGCCACTTTTCTCTGCAAAACGGTCCGGGGTTGTCCACGAAATCATGTGTTGCGGTCGGGCATTCGACCTTTGAGCAAAGTGCATTCGGCCTAATTTGGTGTCAGTCGTCACACGGCTCCATTACACAAGGACCAAACGACCAGGATTGCGCGTGGGGGGCACCAAACGAACGGCCGCCCGACAGAGCACTGTCGTTCACTGGTCGTTCACTGGTCGTTCGAAAGACTTTGCCTGAATCTCCTCAACTGCATCTTTGCTTCTTTCAAGACTTTAAGTACAAGTAGCTCCCCACATCTAGAGATGAACATCACGAAGTGCGTGTCAACCTCGCAAACTGAATCGTTGAGTGTGCATCCCGCATGGTCCACCAAAAAATGAAACACAAAGACAAAGACTATGAACCCCAAACACCCAACCAGCTTCCATCTACTCCAAATGGGGCCCCAGTCCGCTCTTTGGGCCCCCGTACCCAGGCTGACGCGGAGGGCTTCCGCCAAGTCCTCGCCATCGCCAAAGGGAAAACCCCGATATATTCCAGGAGAAGGGGTCTCACATCGCAAAGAACCAACGCTGCTTATATAATAGTAAGTTTGCACCCAAGGTCCAAAGTTCACACACAATGTCACAATAAGTTGGTGGTTTCAACCTACTTGCAAATTAGCATTCGTATTGGTTGATCACTGCAGGTCAAGGTCGAACAGCTTGCTGAACAATGTGTGAAAGGCTTCGCCTGTCTTCAAGGCGTCGTCACCAGGTCATTCTTTAGGGTTCTAGCGGTCCCCTAAATAGATAGAAGCAGTTTCCAATACATTTTTAGTGGGGATCTGCTTTTCTATCTATTTGGGAGTCTATATAACAACCAACAGCAAAGTTCTTTGTGTAAAAGTGGAACTGGATCTGATTGATAGCCATCGACAGCCCAGTTCACAGAGCAACTCACTACAGTTGGAAGGAAAAACACTAGCACCGAGCTGGTTCATGATGCATTGACCTATCTTAGGCCATGCAGGATTTCGTTCATCATGAAGCGACCGCACTGGTCCTAGTCACTGCCCCTCTACGAACCCACTAGAGTAAACTGAACTCACTAGCTGGGGATGCCCATTGAGACCTAGCTACCAGAAACCGGAATCCATTTCAAGTTAGTTCCCTGCAAATGACGGGGTAGCTGACATTGCCCAGGTTTACCATGGTTTAAGCAGTCCAAGCACCCGCACATCTTCAGCCAAACACCCTTCCTGGCAGCTGCAGAAAGTCTCTTCACTGCTAAAGTTTTTGGGACTTGAAGGCATGTCTTTTCCCCGAAACCCCGTGTTTAATGTAGTGTTGACGGCAAAGAACCAGTCCTTCCCATCGTGTACCAGCACCAAAACATAACAACAAAACATGAAGCGCCGTGATTCTTTTCGGTGGGAATGTGATGGCCCTACCCCTACTCCTAATGCTGTTCACCAACACAGCAGGCATTCCGTTCCGAAGTGGTGCAGAGCAGATCTGCAAACGCATCAATGAACGTCAACATGAAAAAGTCTATCTGTGATATTCAGCTATTGTGATATTCCACCGTGTGAATAACTTCAACTATTTAACAATGTGTGATTGGAATGTTCATGGATATTGAAAAGAACATCTTCTCCTGGGACACCTTGCACAGCTGGGTGCAAAAAAAATATAACATCTATATATATATAATATATATTTGTGTGTAGAGCTCAGGATCAGCTCTGCTCAGCCTGGGTGCAAAACTTGCACTCAAAAAAGCCATGTACTTAGCAAGGGTGTTAGATCACCAGCTGAAAACTAGCAACCACCACTTCATCAAGATTCACCGATCGCACTGTGCACCCCTGCAACAGGACCCATTAGAAACCACCCGTCGTCATCACATCGCACCCTCCGCCCATGCGTTGGTCGAACAAACCACCCCGCTTTGAGGGCATCGTCGTCCACCGGCAGGTTCCTGGGCTTCGCAGTCCGAAAAAAACAAAAACTCGAGCAACGAACTGGTGCAAGTGATGAGACGCCATCTGGGATATTGCACACTGAAGGGACCCCTCACAACCCAAACCAGGCTTTTGGCAATAGGTCAAGACCGAGCTTCATTTTTTCAAGCTCAAGACCTTGTTGGATGTCCAGATGTTGAATCGTCTACACTTTGAACAGTTCTTGGCACCCCCAGTCTTTCCATGAAACCCTGGACTTTGTGAATCCCTCCCCAAAAAAGACATGTAAAACATTCAGCGGACTCATCATGTTGGTCTCTGTTTGCATGTTCGATAGTTCTGCTGGGGAAATCTCCGCGTCCAGAAGAAAAGTGAGGCTAATCTGGAACTGCTTCAGTTGGGGTACAACAGGGACCATATATACGTTGCTCTTCAAACTCAGGTCACTTCTCACAAGGCCATGCTTAAGTTGCTCAAGAAACATATAATTACTCCCTCTAGTGGCACCTTCCAAGAAGGACTAGAGTGCTGTCTGTTCGCGGAAGAGGGTTCGCATCCGACTTTCTTAACTTCTTCGGACAGTCGAACTGTGATGGTTGTACTTCTGAAATCGCGCAGTCAGACTGCATGGTGTGAACCAATACATATTCATCATTCTTCATCCACACTCAGACAGCCATTTGTTTAGGCCAACCATTGCGAAAAAAGCGATAAATGATAAAAAATAGAAAGCAGCGCGTATATACTTAAAGATCCTAAAGCTGCTCAGCTTCACAAAACGGTTTGTACGAGCAGACTCTCCCAAATTTCAGAAACAGCCAAGCTTCAGTCCACCGCCCCCCGTGGAGAGGAAGAAACCGTCCTGAGGAGAGAGCAGAGACGGGACGTCTTTTCAAACGGGCTCTGTTGGGGTGTTTCCGGAGAGAAAGGCGATCTGCTGGAAAACTCTGGTGTTCATCGTGTTTCCATCATATTCCTCTACGCATCGTCCGACCCTTGGCCTCCAAATGCTTCGCTTCAGCTGGTGTCATCGGACCACGAGACGGCGTTGGTGTTTCGGGATGGCTTAGGGAAAACCCAGGTTTGTAACCAGTTTTGCGTTGGGAGATCTTCAAGTGTATATGTTCAGATTCCAACGTAACATAATGTAACCAATCTAACCTATGTACGTCCATATAGACATGTGGAAGACAATGTAGAATTATATGTGTTGGAAGACGGTCTTAAGTTTTAAGTTGTATAGTCTGTATAGTACAACATGTCAATGTTCCTCCTATCTCAAGTCATTTTTTCTGGTAGTTCGCAAATTGCAGGTGTTGATCAAGGCTAGTTGAGAAGATTCATCATGCCTTTACTCTGCGGATTGCAGCATCTGAAGCGTTCGTCGGTCACGTCAGTGGAACTTTTGAGGCTGTGTCCTTGACCCAACCTTCTCAACCTGTCACATAGGATTGCTCAGGCAAGTCTAGAAAAATGTCTTTGAGCCTGGGGCGAAAGTTCTTTCGAGTCCTGTTGATGTTCGGATTGACTGGTTTCGCAAAAATCTATTTTGATCACCTGACATTAACTGCCAGTCAAGGAAGGCAATGAAAGCAATGTTGCAGGTAGCTATCTTTCTAGATGCTTCTTGTCGCTGATGCTTGCTTGGGCTTCCCTTTGTTCTCGCAACCAACTCTTTCGGACACATCCAGTCGTGTTTGCACTCTTTCTAGCATGTTTGGTCACACTCAGTAACTTTATAGCAGAAAGACCCTCCCACTCGGACACCCTCGGATCGCCGACCCTCTTCCCCCCGTCCGTCACGCGCGTCTGGCCCGTCTGTCTCGCCCGGACGCCCGCAGCCGGTCCCTGTCGACCGGTCCTCGTTGCTTGGGGAGGTCGACAGGTCGAAGGAGACATCCGCGTCGGAGGTGGGATCTGTGAAAGAACGACGGATCGCGTCGACGGATGAAGACGAGGAGTCCTGGGAGAGGGAAAGAAAACACGGGAGAAACGATGGCAGCTGGCTTCATCTGGTTTGATCAGGTGCAGTTCTGTGGGACGGTGTGCCAAGTATTCCAAAGTGAACGCCAACAGAACAATCAAAATAGATCTCAGTCACCTGAGCATACCTGAGCTTATGTTCATTGTCCAAGATGAGTTTGCACCTGGTGGTCTTTCTATCTTCCCCCTCATCACCAACTGGCACTGGCCAATCCCAGTCAGTTTGGGCAAAGCAACCTTCTTCTAATGACTGAGCCCAGACCCCTGATGGAGGTATATGCTAGGGAGTACTATCTACCTCTTCTAGCTCTTTGTCTACTCTTTGGGGGCTTCTTCTGTTCAATAGACTCTGCAAATGAAAGGTGGCGTCGCCAAACCTAACGAACGACTGGGTCGGGACTGATGACTCCGCCACAAAAAGGCACCTCGGGGACTGTCGAAGTCTGCTAGAAGATCATCGACCTCACGGTCCGTCGGGGAGAAGCAGCAAGCTAGGATGCGCAGTGGCAGCCAACGGAACTAACTACAAACATGTGAGCGATCTTTGTTTAAGTATATATATATATTACATATAGTATAATATATGTATATATATATATATATATTGAGTGCATATGTGTGTGTATATATATTTGTATATATGTTTTGGAGTCGTTCTAAGCCACGGGCGGAGAAAAGATGTGAAGCAAAGAAACAGGAATGAAACACAAATGTGCACGAACCCAGAGGATTCTAGTCGGTTCTAGTCGGAAGCTAGTGATTGCCAGATTTTGTGGCGACCAGATTGATGATCCACTGGCAGATGTTCAGGATATGTTTGGTTGAACTCATTTGAGCAGGCCTACCTATAATATGGGGTTTGATGCGAACATGATGAGCGCCATCCAAAAAAGAACATGATGTGCTTGCTCCTTTCGAAGGACTGCATTCCGTTGGCAAACCGGACATCTTCACCTACTGGGTCTATTCAAGCTGCCAGGTCGCTTCCCCGCAATCACCCCATTGATGCATGCATCCTGGCCCATCTCTCCCGATGGTCTGAGCTCCACGCTCCAACACCTGGCAGTCACAAAAGCATGTGTTGAATGACCAAGATGAGCCGTTGATAGCCGTTGCCCCACCCAATATGGCAATTCCAGTGAGTCTCCCCATCTCAGTGACAGTGAACCTTGCTTCTTCGGGAAGCAGGACACCCTCAACAATGGTAATCCCTCAACTGCGCCTCATGATCCCTCATGGCAATCTCTCCAAAACCCACGGGGACCCACAAGTCGGGGCGCAGGAACCAAGTAGTTGGCTCAGTAGCTTTCCAGTCGGAGCGGCAACACAAGAGATTGTCAGGTGCTCACCACCACTGGACTTGATCCAGGCTTGATCCAAACAAACACGAGATACACCAGTCATGACAACATACAGTCACCTGGTGCATCAGGTCATGATCACTGGATAACACACAAAACCGCCCCCAACACCCAGGACAAAGGGCAGAGGAGGACCCAGGTGTCAGGTCAGTTTGATCTCGGATTCTCTGGGCATTCTTGTTCCCAGGCGGGAGAACGTGTCAAAATGTGTCAAGCTACTAAGACTTGATCTGTCTGGGTAATCTATTAAGACTCTCTTTTTTTGGAGCCTGACATACTAAATCGTTCTACTCTGTCGTGCGTTATTTTTGGAATCCCGTTGTGTTCAACTTGCCAATCCCACGACTAGGCCCTTGCGAAACAACACCCATGGCCCATGGCTGCGTGTACCAGAAGCCTGACGCCAACATGGATCAACTGTGGCGACTGTTGCGCCTAAGCATAAAGGACAGGTTCCTGATAGCTTATTGTTTCTAATTCTAATTCTTGTTTCTAATAGCTTCTTGTTACTACTAGTAAGGCACTTGTTACTAGAAGCGATGCACTTGTTACTAGTAGCGAACATTGTTTCTGATGGACAGGTAAAGGACCAGTCCCATGAAACCCTGCAACCCTGTGCTTATTGTTTCTGATGCATCTTGATATCTCCCCACCATCTCCGCGCCTGCAGCCCGAATCGCCTCAAAAAGGCCCCAGCCGGGAGTGGATGGAGACGATCAGTCGACCCGTAAGGAATGAGAATGGAATAGGGGGGGTCAAAGTGCTATTCGGTAAAGGTGATCTTCAATAACTAGACGGTTTTTTTCGGAAACTCCTACATTTGGTAACAAAAATTGTGATGTTCGGTCACTGGAAGTTGTTCGGAACTGGAGGTAAATGGATCCTACAAGGAGACTCATTCCGTTGTTCGGGTCATTCACTCAGAACCTCTTTTGACCTATAGAACCCCAATAGGGAATCTTTTGATTCCAAAACCTTCACTCAGTTCCGAGGGAACTAGGATGTTCAATGGATTTTCTCATGGGAGCATGACTGGGTGGAACCGAGAGCGGTGTCCCAAGAGCTGCAAACCAACAATAACCAGCAAACCCCACGTAAAAGAAACCCAAGGCTTGAGGAGATACCTTGGTTGGAGTCGCTTGGAGTGGAACTGAGACCATTTCAATTTGGACCTCGACTCTGCATGTTGATTCCTCGCTTGTTCCTCTATATTCTCTCATTAGGAACAAGAAGCTACGAACGGGGCTCCTGGCCATACTAGGAGCGATCGGACGCTACGAACGGGGCCCCTGGCATCGCTATGAACGGAACAAGAACGCTACGAACGAAACTTCTCGTCCGCTTCGATCCGCATTTGATCCATTCGATGCCCGTCCTCGCCTCCGGGCCCGCCGATCCTTCCGCATCCGCTGGGCTGGGATCCTTGGACGGAGGATCCTTGGCCGCCGTGCGGGTGGTACGACGATCTGGCCGCTCGGTTGAAATGATGGAACTGGGGAGTCAAGTACAGGTTCAATAGCTGGGAGGAACAAATACCAGATGTATCAGGCTTGCAGAACTCTTCCAGTATACTTGGAGATTTGCTTGAGAGGCTTACAGTAATGCCTGGTGTGTGCGATCGATGGGTCCGATAGGGCTTAAAACACTCCCTCACACAGGGATAACGCATGAAGCATGAACACCCTATGAAAAAACATGACAATTTCCACCAAAGTGTTTGGAATACTCAAGTCTGTGCTTTCCCTGGTGAACCTTGTGAAGACATATCAGGGTACCGTAGTTTCATGTAGATTCGGAACCGGGAGATATTGGGAACCTGCGCTGAGGATCCCGACATCCATCACTTCCCTCAAGATCCGTTCCAGGGAGCCATTGTGGTATGCGCCTCGCATCGTTAGGCGATGCTGGACAGGTCGGAACCCCCAGCGTCCTCGCCGTTTGCTCCGTTCGTAGCGTCCGATCGCTCCGTTCGTAGCGATGCCCTTTGCTCCTAGTAGAACACATCGTCCACCTCTCTCAGTTGGAACACCGAAAGTACGTGAGCTGCATCGCTGATTGGGTGCCATCTCCAGAAGAGAGTTGGCTCCAGAAGGGGCCTGTTCTGCTTTGTCCTGTTGCTGTTCATCATTGTTGAACAACGGATGTCCATGATATCCATGTCTTTCCAACAAAGGTATTGCAACATGTATCAACTTCATTGACTGGACAAATGTCCACCACACAGGTAGACTTCATGGTTGGCTTACTGATTACTTCCTTCTTCAGATGGATATCCCCCGCTGCTTCTTCACCTCCTTTCCAAACCAATCAACTAAAAGGTGCTCCATTTCGACAGCAGGGATTGTTCGGCAAATGCCTCGAGGAGTCAAACCATCCCATCAAGCGTGCCGAACGCGCGCTACGGGCACGCGCCTGCGAGAGCCTGCAACCTGAGGTAGCGCCCATGAGGGGTGACGAAAGCGAAGGGAGAATCTGGGAACCAAACTTTGGACACTTGGGAAGCTAGTAGTAAGTAGTAACAAGTGCCTTACTAGTAGTAACAAGAAGCTATTAGAAACAAGTGCCTTACTAGTAGTAACAATAAGAATTTTTAATTGGAATTGTAATTAGCAAGGAATCTGGGATGATTTGGAGCGGATGGGCCACTCGACACATGGGCTTTTCAGTGGGGCGATAGATAGAGACAGCGTGAATTTAGCAAACACTGCCTGTGCAAGTGCTGTGGGCAATGGATTTCTGCGTGAAAGTTCCTGAAAATCAACCTTGGTTGCTGACAACATAAGTCCGGGAGTCTCTTTTTGTCCCCGAGTCCCCTCTCACATGAAGTGCTTTGTCAATTGGGATGACCGTGTGCACTAATGAATGAAACTCTAGCACGTAGATTCGTTTCCCTAAAACATGTAAAGAAATGGTTCTGGCTTGTGCTTACGGACCCAAGACTCTCAAGTTAGGCACAGGTTGGGAACGAGAGGATTCCATGCTTTGTCATTTTGTTTCTTAGGATGATCGAATATATATATATATTATATATATATATATTTATATATATATATATTTGTGTTTACAAAAATATTGCCTCTATTCTATCGACCTGTCGCTTTTTGTCCGCCTCCCTCCTTTCCTTCCTTCCTTCCGAGACCCACAAACCCGTGTGTCTTCACACGGGTGGATTTTGCCCAGGAGCAACGCATGCCGCAAGGCCTGCGTTGCGACGAGTGAACGACCCACTGCCCTGTTGTCCACCAAAACAGCAAAACAAACAAAAAAAGAGGTTTCCACAAACGCCTTGGAGGCGCAACAAACGATCCACAAAGCTGTGGAGGCCCAATTTTCAGATTTCAGAAACGGACACCAACTCCAGCTGCAACAAGCCAGGAACCAACTCCAGCAGCTGGCCACTTCATGGGTTTCCCTTCATCGGAGACTGAAAAGCAAAAATAACTCCTACCGGCCTACACGGTCCGACACTTTCCACACTTAGAACCCACCTGTTGAAAAATCTTGAAGACCAGGTGCAACAGAGCTATTCTCCAAAAGACGTGGCTGCCGTGACTTCTCAGGTTGAGGAAAGTGATTCAGTAGGAACAGCTGTGCTAAATAGACTGGATTTGGTGAAGCCTAGACCTGCACCCGGGTCACCCGGGCTGCGTTGGACCAAGAGGTTTGGAGTTGATTCAAGAATATTCGGCTAAGGCAACTTTCGGTCAAACCAGAGGTGTCTGATGCATGGCCATGCCCTGCTCATCCTGGCACCTAAACCCATCAAAAGCCAACATCGAAGTGACAAAAAGCTCTGGTGTTCAGTGCTTCTTTGGGAGGATAGTCGTCTGCAGCGCTATCTCCATCCACATCACGGCACACGCACGCCTCCATGGACTGTGTGCCTGCAACACGTGGCGAAGAAGAAGGGGCACGGGTATCACCTTCACAGGCCTACCCGACCTAAACATTACTGGATCTGGTGTCAATTCCCATTGAAACAAAGGACCAATGACATTCATCAACTGCAAGTGGTATCTCATCATTCTGAGTTGCTGCTGTGGTCCCAACATGACTGGTCTGGTGTTTGTTCAGGTTGTTCATACATGTAAACCGCATGCTCTGACAGCACTGCACTTCCGATTTGCGCTCGATGCGAAAACGGATCAGAGTGGAAAAGTAATCGATTGGCGTGTTGAATGTGTGTGAGCTACCATCCACAACTTGGATTTGGATGATCATAAGTCGCTTGCCTGCTGGTGATTATGGATGTGTCATGTGTCTCAATTCGTTCATTCTTTGCGGTCTGTCTTCAACCCACGGGGGAAACAAAACAAACTATCTCGACAAACATCCTTTATGTATATATATATATATATGTGGGTAGCCATAGCATGCCATAGCCGCCTGCAAGTGCCAAGAACGTCTTCCAACGTTGGGATCATCTCATGGAGGATTTGGGGATAGATCACCAGTCTTTCTGGGCCACTCTGACAGCTGGTCCGTTTCTTGCCCGGCAAATGAGAGAGATATCCTAATAGCGATGGCCTCCAACAAAGTAGCGGTGGCCTCCAACCGAAGAGCGATGGCTAATACCAGGGATTTGAAGAGGGGATTTCACCTCTATCCGGAGACCAAAGGAGCGGCCATTTCAGTACTCAACTCCCCAAACAACGCCTTCATCGGCCATAGCCCGTGGTGCGGCCAGCGCGGGTGACAAGTCAGGCGTGTTGGATGCTGGGGCGTGGAGCCGCAGGCTGTCTCAGGAGCTCTGAGTTTGTGGCGTTCTTAAACCTTCATGGACTGATTTATTGTTTTCTATGTCAAGGATCCAAACAAATCACTGAAAACCCTCCTGACTACCATGTTTTCTGGTGCATGATTGCTCGCAATCCGTTGTTGCGTAGCCTGTCACTGCAGGAAAGACCTCGACATTACTAATGATCACAAGACTGATCTGGCACAAGACAGAAACTCCTGATGAAAAGCCAGGAGACCAAGTGGTTTGCCGTGTGTGCCTACCATACTTTCATGTTCAGCTTAAGCCGCAGGCACCCACATCGTGCACTCTTCTAGTGAAGAAAATCCCTTCTTTTCGAAGAGTCTCAATGCACTACGTCCACCTGGAATCCCACCTGCTTAGATATTGCCCCGCCTAGAACCCCAAATAATCAAACCACTAGAAAAGCATAGAAAAGCAAAATTGCTGATGCACACAGGACGGTTGTTCCGTTGGGAACTTTCGACCGCAGGAGCTTCCTGACCTCCGAGCAACAAGTGGAAGCCCTTGTACGAAGCACATACTGAGCGGAATGGATTGCTGTTGGCTTCCTGAAAGCAAATGTGTGTGATTCTATGTTTGGCACCTTGATCGAATGTCCATCTCCAGGACTGACATTCAGGATGTGAACTTCAACTATCAACCTGACCAATCAGGGCTCTCTCCTACGTTCAGTCCACACACGCTTGTGAGTTTGGTTGTTCCCATGCTGAAATGCCCAAGACTTCATTGAGTCTTTCGCAAGTCTGGAAGAAATAACCAAAAGCTGTTGATGGACTAAAGTCTAGAGAACCTACGAGATCTTGGAAGCACCATAGCTAGTGTCTAGATACCAACGGAACAAGGCTTTATGGCCTTTAGTGAAAGATCTCCATCAACCGAGAAAAAAATATCCAGATCCCTTGTCAGCGTCCAGGAAGGTTCAGTGTCAGGTGCATGATAAAAGTTTGTCAAACACATGCCACTTGGTAAGCGCTTTCTAGAGCCCCACATTTCGGACTCAAAGCGCTTGTCCTTAAGCCACAAACCTTCCTCTGCAAGGCAAAAACCAATTCTCCATCACTAAACGGGGGCTTAACTCGCGTGTTGGGTTACTTGATGCCGATGCACCAAGCGTGACTGAGCTACATCCATTTGCCCAAACAAGCGCGACATTGGAACACGTGAAACAAATCATAAAATCAAAGTCAAGAGTCAAGATTGAATATGAGGATTCAGGAAAGAACCTTTGGCCATAGAAACCTACGTCATGGTCGACCCCCTTCCATTTTCCAAAGAAAGCAGGTGGGGCCAGCCCAAACAGCAGCTTTCGCTTTCTCGGATGACACCGATCTGCCTTTTCGGTTTCGCCTCTTCCGGCTCTCTCGGTGTGAACGAGAGTCGGCCGGTGCTTCAGCCGAACTGAAACCGCAAGGCCGCAACAAGCCCAACATTGATATTCACAGACCAAAAACAAACAGTTCTGACCGTTTACCTGAAAGTCATTATGGTTTTGAGACCAAACAATTCGGGGGTTGCTGGAAGCCAAGGGTTCTTGAAGGACACCTCTACAGCAATGCAGACTCGTTCTGAACAATAGTGGTTCCACTGCTTGGAACTGGAAATTACATGAAATTACATCTTCTTTAAAGGCCCCCTTTTGTTGCCCAGCAGGGCACAGGTTGGGAAAAATGACCTTTCAGTGCTTAGTGGCTTGGTGGCCCAAGGCCAAAGCAGGTTCATTCAAATGTGTTGTTTCCTTTGACTTTGAAAAGGGGTCTTGGAGTTAGCCTCCATACTACTTCAGAACTCCAGTTTGACAAGATTTGACAAGATTCCCCAAGCACTTTGCCCAGAACACGGCACTGAGATGAGCTTGGAACATGAACAAGTTGTTCATAGTTGTTCAACTTCCCCGTGGAAGAGATGTGTAGGACTGTTTTTTCAGGAAACTGTTGGAGGGATTTCACCAACAGTTTCGGGGTCATGTGACTCACCTGAATGCCGACAAGTCGCTACGTCCGATCGCTCCGTTCGTAGCGATGCCCTGGTTACTAGTAGCTTCTTGTTAGTGACCTCAATAGGAAAAGGTGGGGGATTCGGAGCGTTGCTCCGTGCAAGGGCTCCATCAGCGGCTGGCCCCTTCGCGCTCGACCGGGCTCATTTAGTAGGGCTCATCTTCAGCTCCGCTGTCGTCAAGCTCTCCACCTGGGACGCTTGGACTCGCCGTACTCGGCACGAGACACGGATTTGGGGATGTCGGGACCGGCACCACGGTGAATGCCCTGGACGGATCCTGGCGAGTATGTTCTGCCTCCCTTGGCTCGAAGATCTCCAAAAAGCCAACATGTTCTACATCTAATGGACAACACCTTCTCCTCCTTCTCCTCGTTCTCATCAACGTCCAACTGTGTTGTTTGGTACAATTGTGATCGCTGCGAATGAGGCAAGGAAAGACCAAAGAAGAACTATATACATATATGATGTATGTTCTAACATATGCAGAAGCTGCATCTCTTCATGCCTATAGCCTGTAGCCGTTGTCTACATAATGCAAATGATGATGTAGCATACCCAAAGGATTATTCAAGATTAGAACCCTGCTCGCGGAAGTGAGCCTTCTCACCCAACAGGTGTGCAAAAGTGAGTGCCTGGCCCCCGGAAGCCCCTGGAATTCCGCCAAGCCGGAGTGAACCGCCACTGCTTTAGGTCCAACACGGTCCAATCGTTCTGCCTCTGCGTTCAGTTTGGGAGATCAGAGCTTCACCCAGACCGCGCACCCTTTTAGAGAGAAACGAAGGAATTTGGCGGATGAATCGGATCCTTTTGGGTCCTTTGGGTGCTCATTCTCGCATAAAAATGTGCAGGAGGCAAGCGGAGTCTGCACCAAAAGAAGTTTCGGACGACTTTGGTATAAGTGGTGTGGCAAATCCACGCTGAGCCACAGAGCTAGCTCTTCCAGGAAGAGGAGTTCTTGCGGCACATCTCAGTGTAGCATGACAAGTTTCAATGTGTTAATTTTGAATTGTTCACACGTATTAGTGTCGAGTCAAACTCTATGTAGAAGATCATCGTTGTTCCCAAAGTTCGTCCTTTCCAAGCCTGACCATCGGATGGTTGTCTTGACCCCGGACAACCAAAAGTCAGTGCCTGGAATGCCTCGAACGGTGTTCTCCAAAAGGGCAAAGAACATCGCTTGGTAGTGTCCAAAATAAATAGAACAGTTGATCCCCTTGGAGCTTTCCTGGTCCCTCCGAGCCCATCCGTAACCAGCCAAGCAGCCACCCTCTGAAGTCATCTCGCTTTCGACCTCCTCGTGAACCTGGGCTGACAATCTGTTCGCCTTGGCACTAGCCTCGACCAGACCCTTCAAGGAAAGGTGTTGTAGTCGGAAAAAATCTTTGTTAAGCCACGGCTGCGTGTCAAGAATGTTGCGAAATCAACCAAAAAATCAACGGAGAGAGGGACACCCATTAATCCTGTGAAGGCTAAAACACAGAAGCTGCGGATAATCGTTCAAAACAGGGGCTTGTAGAAAACCACAGTTTTCCACAGTCGCATGCTCGCAAACCAATGAGGTGGACACTTCGACATGGACCCCAGTAGTAAGGCACGCCTAACCTTGGTAAATCCTTTGGCACGCAAGTTCAGCTGGTCTAGCTTTGGAGGGATCTTGTCGTAGTAGACTTGCCTGTCTATGACATCAAAAGCTCATGGCACGGCTTTCAAAGAGGAAGGAAGGAAGGAAGGAAGGAAGGAAGGAAGGAAGGAACGCTCGAAGAGCCAAACCAAACTGGACTTCCTGCAAACCCTTCACAAACCCTTGGCTTTCTTGCAAAATTGAAGCGCTTGTTGGAACCACCTGGTCGTCACCATTTGGCGCCAACAGCTCGGTTGTGTTCATGTTGCAGCACTCATCATCACGCTCGTTTGGTCGCCACTTTTGCGATGCTTCAGTCCGTTCTATTCTTATCGGTGTTCCCGCTTCCCACGCTACTTCACTGGCTGGAAACAGCAGAAAATTCTCACGAAAACGAGACACGCTCGAATTGAACTCGCCGCTCGGGTAGTCCTGGGGTTGGATGGTGCGCGCAAGTCTTTGGGGAAGAGCGCCATATTATCTTTTAGGCCCGTTCTCCATGTTGCTTCATTGAAAAAGCAAATACTAACAACATTGTCTCAATAATTTGGGTTTTGTGGTGTCTGCCGTGGGCTCAAGGGCAGTGTTGCTTTGGTCGCGCTTCACGGTGATGTTTCCGCGGTGGTGCTGGGCACGCCAGAGTCTTAGGAGGCTCGGGACTTGCAAAGAAAGGGATGTGGCGAAGCCATCGTCACTGCGACATGGCTTTGAGAGCAATTGAAGTTGTTCTGCAGCTAATTAGTTGCTGACTGCTTCACTACTTATAACCGAAGCCTCTCATTACAAATTTGGCCTCTGAAACCCCGTCAGTCTTTCTTCTGGGCGTCGCTCTGATCCGTTGTGTCTGGCCTCATCACGCACAAATCCGTGCGTCGATACTTCCAAGGCATCCGTTGCGTTGCGCTGATGCAATACGATGCTTGTCATCGAGCGAACGAGGCGCCAGTGTGAGTGGGTGGAGCAAACGACTCTGACTGATGGCATGAACACGCATGAACCCATGTGGTTTCAAATGGGTTACATTCACTGAGTCGCAGGTGAGGCAACACGACATAAGAAAGTTGTGAACAAAGGCCTGAGTACGCAAAGTCTAATCTCGTTCCGGGCCGCGCACGTAACGCAACTGGGCTTCTTTTTGAGACTCAATCGTCGGAGTCGTCGGGGCCGGCTGGCTGCAACAGACCAGCAAAACGTAACCCCCACACAAGTTGCTCCTCAAAGGAAAACCTCCAGTGGCGGGGTTCCCCCAGCGGATGTGATCTGGCACAGGCCTCTTCCACTCTTCTTGCAGCTTGGGTATATCTTTGCCGCTGCCCCGCGCTCGTTCCCACGCTCGTTCGCCCCGCATCCCTTTCCGGGAAACTGGTAGCGCCGTTTAAATGGGCAAAAGTTTTTCCGGGAACGGCAGGCTCTGGCAGAGGCCCGTCGGAGGTCCCAGTTAGACGTGAAATGTTGTCTTTGCCAGTTCGGAGCAGTGCCCTGGTTTGCGTGCTTTCCGCGCCCGACCGCGTCACGCAGCGTCGCCAAGCCTCGTCTTGCCTGTGGGGCGCTCGACCCAAATCGACTGATCGATATTTTTCTTGGTGGATTCATTGCATCATGACACGCACCCGAACAAAAGCACAACAGAACCCACGTGTCTTGACATTCTGGCCATCGGGCACCATCTTCTATATATATTCTTAAGAAGATATGGTTGAAATACTTGTAGCTTCAGCTGTGAAACTAGAGGTTGACATGAGGATTGAAAATATTAATTTCTATTTCAACAAGTTCTGGTATGTATGTTTCACGAATGTTAAGCGTGTCTACTTTTGAATGAATTTAAAACAGCCTGCAGAAGATGTTAGATATAACTTGTCAAAAAACTATACGCAACTGCTTTACAGAGAAGATACACCTTAGATAAGAAAATTTACAGCTACTTGTTTTTGAAGTTAAACATAGTTAGCAAGCCTGTTGTTTTGGGAAACAAAACTAATGGTGATATAGTCTCTGCAGAATAGAGTTCATTTGCTATAAAGCGCGCGCGTCTGGAAGGCACCTGCTGTTGGTCTGTAAATATATATATATATATGTTTTAAATTATACTCATAACCGAATGACAGACGATGTATACTCAGAGGATGGTATTTTGTTTTCCGCCATCGACTTAGGTTGTTGGCTCTTTGTTGGCGACCTCTATAGGATTTTGGGTTTGGCGTAAATCAGCCATCATGCCGGCCTGGTATAAGTACAAGTAGTTCCCGGGCAAGCCGGCGGCGGAAGTTTCCTATAAGAACAAATTGACCTTTTGGAGTGTGTGTCCCTCGTGTCCCTCAGTCAGACGCATGCACTCCGGACGCTTGACCAACACAGCGCCACCTGTGCAAGGTCTGTGCTCCCTGATGTACTAAAGTTGTACTACAAAGTCGCGCACTAAAGTTGTACTACAAAGTCGCCAGTTCTCAGATTCCAGCTCCACAGATTGCTCCGCGTACTAAAGTTGCACTACAAAGTCGCCAGTTCTCGTCTTCCAGCTCCCCAGATACTCCGCGTACTAAAGTTGTACTACAAAGTCGCCAGTTCTCATCTTCCAGCTCCCCAGATTGCTCCGCGCACTAAAGTTGTACTACAAAGTCACCAGTTCTCAGCTTCCAGCTCCACAGATTGCTCCGCGTACCAAAGTTGTACTACAAAGTCGCCAGTTCTCATCTTCCAGCTCCACAGATACTCCGCGTACTAAAGTTGCACTACAAAGTCGCCAGTCCTCAGCTTCCAGCTCCACAGATTGCTCCGCGCACTAAGGTTGCACTACAAAGTCACCCGTTCTCATCTTCCAGCTCCCCAGATACTCCGCGTACTAAAGTTGTACTACAAAGTCGCCAGTTCTCAGCTTCCAGCTCCACAGATTGCTCCGCGCACTAAAGTTGCACTACAAAGTCGCCAGTTCTCGTCTTCCAGCTCCCCAGATACTCCGCATACTAAAGTTGTACTACAAAGTCGCCAGTTCTCAGCTTCCAGCTCCCCAGTGTACTACAATTAAGAGATGGAGTCCAGCCAACCGCTGAGGGTGGCCAAATATCCTCTTTTAGTGATTTCGGAGTAGGAGTTGAAGCAAACGAAAAAGCAATCTCAAAGTGCAGGATAGGGGACAGATCACTTTCCGCTCAAGTGAGCGGAAAGGTGAGCAGAAAGCACAAAGGTGATGTGCTTAAAATATTTGGATACCAAAAGCAAGAAGAAAGCAACAAAAATGTTACCAAAATGTGATCAAAAAAGCAATCCAGAATCGAAACCTAATATATAAACGTCACGCGTCGTTTCGGTGCGCCTGCCACGTAAACTGGAGCTAGAGCTGTTGAAACTGGAGCTAACTGGAGCTAGAGCTCTTGAAACTAGAGCTAACTGGAGCTAGAGCTATTGAAACTAGAGCAAACTGGAGCTAGAGCTATTGAAACTAGAGCTAACTGGAGCTAGAGCTATTGA
This sequence comes from Durusdinium trenchii, assembly GCA_963970005.1. Taxonomy (NCBI): domain Eukaryota; class Dinophyceae; order Suessiales; family Symbiodiniaceae; genus Durusdinium; species Durusdinium trenchii. The sequence goes on along the minus strand of CAXAMN010023128.1, from coordinate 555,413 downwards.
AACTAGAGCTACCTGGAGCCAGAGCTCTTGAAACTAGAGCCAACTGGAGCTAGAGCTCTTGAAACTAGAGCTAACTGGAGCTAGAGCTCTTGAAACTATAGCTAACTGGAGCTAGAGCTCTTGCAACTAGAGCTAACTGGAGCTAGAGCTCTTGGCTGATGAGTGGTGTATGATGAGTGGTGGATGATGAGTGGTGTATGATGAGTGGTGGATTGAACAGCTGTTGAATGAGTGGTGTATGATGAGTGGTGGGTTGAACAGCTGTTGAATGTCCGTAACACGGAAGTTTTGCACACTAAACTTCCTTTGATAAAAAGGATCGTATAGAGAACATATATATCTCGACACGTCGGCCCTTCGTCGGCCACCCCCCAAATATAATACCAAGAACATCCAAGCACTTGAGTATAATTGCGTTTTTTATTCCGTAGCCGGATCTGTATATAGTTCACTGACCGCCGGCTGGCTTCGCGCAAAAAGAACAGACAGGCGAGCATATTGAAAAAGTATACGTCAAAACTGACTAACACTTATAAACGGTAGTTCTTAGTTAATATCGACTTAAAAGCTACTTGCGATTGCGAGACCTAGAAAAGCCAACAACCCAAAAGGAACAACAACTTACAAGTTGAATTTACCATCCTCTGCTCCACGCTCACTACAACGAGTCAAATGGGTAGCGCGCGCGCTCTCTGCCTCGACCAGTTTGCGCTCAAGCCCGGCTGAACATGGCTTGGCCCTACAGGGTGCGCATTGAAATGAATCCTCGTACATTATTACATTTTGCTCACGTCGTAGACGCGCCCGCGGCCCGGGCTTCAACCAACAGCAGTTCGCACCGGTGCGACTGTTTACCGAAAAGCCTGTTTACATTTATGATTTGATTTGCTCATTGTTGTTGCCAGTGGCTGCTTTATGAATCTATGAATGACTGCCTTCAAGTCTCAAGCCACGTAGCATGGCTTCAGCCAGTACACTACCTCGTAGCGTAATGACCACCTGTACGTTTTCATTTTGGCATGGCATCCCAGGAACATGTCCCAACAGGACCGCTCCCCGCCTCCATCAACAAGGCTGGCAGTGTCTTCTGTAGCTCCTTTCTGCGATGATGGAACGACTGACCACTGACAGACGAATACCTCCTCGCCAAGCCATCCCTTAAGGCAGTCCTCTTTCTTTGTCCTAATAACCTCCGCCTTGTGTCACAGTGATGCAAAAAGATACTCTGTCTGCGTTTCTTGCTCCTGACAGTCCTCGGCTTGGTGTTCCCTGCTTTTCCGGCTGCTGTGGCACACGTCCCCTGCCGAACCACTACCATCTTGACAGAAACCTACCCTCTGACCGTCCGCCTTCACAGCTTACTCCTCCCCCGAGACCTGCGCACTGACCAGTGCTTAGACGCACACATCCACACACCATGAGTGGAATGTCTCGGACAGTGAAGCCTCGGACATCAATGACAGTGAGGTCTCGGGCGTGAATGTCTCGGACAGTCCGAGACATTGTTGTCCGAGACATGAGTGTCCGAGACCATACTATCTCAGACCAACATAGTCGCGTCCGAGACCTTACACTCCGAGCTCCTCATGTCCGAGACCACACTGTCTGAGACATTGATGTCTGAGACCTCACTGTCCGACATAGCAATGTCCGAGATCCGACATACTCATGGGCCGGGTCGGCTTGGGCCCGCAACTGTCTAATTTTATCACGCGGTCGAACTGCTTTGCTTGCCCCGCAGCCGGCGCGGCGGTGCTTGGGTGCAGAGCATAAAGCCCGAGCCCTCGGAAAAAAAAATTGGGGGGGAAGGTGGAGGTCCCTTTTTGGTGATGGCAGGGCGTTGGTCGGCTTGTTATACAAACTGCAGCCGGGCGGCATCAGGACTGACGCGACTTGAAGAGTCAGTATAAATATGTGAAATTTTATTTTTTTTCCAGCCATACCTCGCGCCGACCTGGTCCGGACGGGCTTATTGCAAGGCGTTGGCACATGTCCGCTGCTTAAATATAGCAGTAAATATAGCCATGTCCGCTGCTTTGCTCCTTTGGTTGTTACGGGCAGCTGCCGCTCCACTCCCGCGGGGCCGGGCTATCAAAAAGAAAATTGATATATATCAAAAAGAAAATTTCTATATCCTATCAAAAAGAAAATTAATTTGTATCAAAAAAACAAAATATCTCTCACAAAGAGCTGCGCCTGCCACTGCAAACCGCCTTGGCAGCGCTGCGCGATGTGAATCTGGATGCGCAGATTTCGTGGCGCGCGCAGCACTTTGAGCATCTCCAGTGGCAGATTTCGTGGCAGGAGCGGCCCTTTGTGCACTGGAACTGCAGATTTCGTGGCCTGCGCAGCACTTTGACCACCTCTAGTAGCAGATTTCGTGGCAAGCGCGGCATTTTGTGCGCTGGAACTGCAGATTTCGTGGCAGGCGCAGCACTTTGAGCACCTCCAGTAGCAGGTTTCGTGGCAGGAGCGGCACTTCGCGCATTGGAAGTGCGGATTTCGTGGCAGGCACAGCACTTTGAGCACCTCCATGTAGCAGGTTTCGTGGCAGGAGCGGCACTTTGTACGCAGCACTTTGAGCACCTTCAGTTGCAGGGCTCGTGGCAGGCGCAGCACTTTGTGCACCGGAACTGCAGATTTCATGGCAGGCGCACTTCAAAACTTTGCCCTCAGGTGGCTCACAAAAGGTTTGCTACCTTGGAATGGCACTTTCTTCGTCTAAATTTTACCTTCAGGGTGGCTCACAAAAAAGGTGTGCTACGTCTGGCGATAAAAGGTCTGCTACGGTGCTTCACAGGATGTATGACCAGATTTCCAAATCACCTTTAACGCGTCTTGCCTCGAAAGTACAGACCCAAGCACCCGAAGACCAGGACGAAGGACCCGAGGACCAAGGGACCAGAGGACCAAGGGACCAGAGGACCAAGGGACCAGAGGACCAAGGGACCAGAGG
>CAXAMN010023128.1:524211-552447 GCA_963970005.1 Durusdinium trenchii | reverse complement strand
CCAAGGGACCAGAGGACCAAGGGACCAGAGGACCAAGGGACCAGAGGGACCAAGGGACCAGGGGACCAAGGGACCAGAGGACCAAGGGACCAAAGGACCAAGCGACCAGGGAACCAGCAGACCAGGACCAAAGGAGTAGGGGGAATTTTATTTTTGATACGAATTAATTTCTTTTTTGATAGGAATCAATTTTCTTTTTGATAGGAATTAATTTTCTTTTTGATAGGTATCCCCTCCCGCGGCCACCGCGGCTAAGTCGGCCAACTCCATTGCCCCCGAACTCATCGGAGCAAGAGAATGAATAGGAAGGAGGTTGTGCCACTACACCCTTTTGGGCTGGCCTGCGCACTCACATCTTCAATGACCACATTAGGAGGGGTGGCAAGATTGCAGCACCCCAACCTATGATTAAAGAAGCTGGCTACACTATTTCTGTTGTAATGTAGCGCTTACCTCTACGTCAGCTTTTTGAAAAGGCTTGAAACTTGAAACCAAGAAAATATGGGGGCTTGGCGAAAGGAAGGAAGGAAGAAAGGATGGAAAGAAGGAAGAAAGGAAGGCAGGAAGAAAGGAAGAAGCACGGAAGCTGAACACTTCCAAACCAAACTCTGGCACTCTTGTGGTCCTGGTCAGGCAATTCTACCGACCCTACCAGTTCTCCTCCATCGCTGCAGCTTGCTGAGGACTGAACCACTGGCAGCGTGGGTAACGCCGCTCGCACATGCGGTCGTACCTGCCGCGCCAGTAAGAGAAAACTACCATTCCAACTATGATCCTCAGGTAGAAACTGGGGCAATCCCCCACGACTATGCCTGTAGACACGAAAGAGCATGCAAATTCATTGTACTTTATGACTTTGTACATTGAGCATGCAAAGGTTACAAAGCACATCATGACCTATCATCAACCCAGCCCGCCGGTCCCGATCCATCCGTCCAAACCCTCGAACCAACCGACACACCCCAGTTCGACCCCCTTTGGCCCAGCCTTCCTCTGCAGGGTATGTTGGTCCTGCCAGTCGTTCGCCGTGGAAGGACCGTTGGAAGCTCGGGCCAAGGCCATGCAAGGCCACAGAAGAATGGGTCGCTTCAGCTGATGGGTTGAGACAGAAGAATGCAGGAAACTTCCCCTGCTCCCCATTGATGGTTCTTCTGAACCGAAATATGGAGGTCTGCCAGGACACCTGTCTTATTTAATTGAGACGGTTCTTGAAATTCTATGGAGTCTCCTCTACCTCACTTAGATGGAAATGGATTGGGATCTGCAGAACCTCCCTTTTCTTGCAGTTTCGGGGATCTTTTTCACTTCGACCGGGAGTCACATCAAATTTACTCCTCTCGAAGCCTTGGGGTCTTGCATACAGAAAGTGTTCTGCGCCTTGGAAGACCACTCGACATCCTTCAGCGGATGGGGTGTTTTGAGCCCGAAAACACGATCGATGTTGGAGAACTTGTCCAGCACGATCCACCGACGGACCGCTTAGCAGTGGTTCCACCAACATTTTAGACTGTGACCGTCAGTCTTTGATGATCTCTCTTAGCAGTGCAAACCCAAGGAACTGTCAAAGATTCCACAAAATTGTAGTCTATCCTTATCGTTAAGTTGAGTTCCCCAATACAGTGTCATGAGTCTTCATGAGTCATGTTGCATAAAAACACTGACCACTCACATCTAAGACTCTAAGAAAAATGAATATTAAAAGAATGATTAACCATATCCACATTTAAAGTTCGACGGGATACATGGTACCAAATCAGTACTCCCAGCATGCACCAGCCAGATCTTCGCAGGCTCCCCTGATCTCCCACCAACCCGGCTGAATGTTCACATGGACCCTAAACAGGATTGACCTCTGAGTTGCTCTAAATACATTCACCACAAGTTCTTTTCCTTGCTGTCCATCTGATGCCCCTCATGCACTGATTTACCCGCTCTTCTGGCACCTTCTCTTCTGGCGCTTTGGGCCTGGCCACAACTTCACCCCATAGCCCAACATTCAAGTCCTTCCCTCACCGTCTTTGAAGAAGGGTTGGAGGCCATCGCTCTCAGGTTGGAGGCCCGTCAGTCCCACAGACTTGATCCCCTGAGTTTCTCAAAGAGCTGCATAAACCAAACCTGGCTGGTGAACTTCCATGTTTTGGGTTGTCATTTTTTCCCAACTGGAAAAGCCAAGCGGATGCAGCATCCACTTGCTGACAAGCATAAAAAGAGAAATGATCCTTTGAGTGGTTCCGTTTCCATGAATTCTGGATGGCTATGCCGGTGAAAAGGTCCAGAAACAGCGAAAAACACCCTTTGCAAGAATGATTTCCTCCGGACTCTGTACGAAGCTTGGAAAGCTGTCCGTGTTTCCTCTTCAGTTTGTAAATCACCCATGGTTCCAAGCGCCAACATCCCTAGTGAGCCCTTCACAAACAGGACCCCGTCGGTGACGCACGAAAAAAAAAAATGCAATTGTGGGACCTGAACATCTCCGTAGCCAGAGACGCAAACACGAATGACCGACCGGCCGGCTATGACGACATGAAGTACAAAACGAAGGGTCCAAGGTACCAAGTACCGAGATCCGAAAAACTGGGGTTGTTTTCAGAAATCAACTAAGTGAAAAATCGCTCCCATTTGGTTCATATTTGTAGTGTACCCTTTCTTTTCAAAGCTTCCGGGACACTGCATCTGTGATGGTTCCGCTTCACCGGTGTCGCCTCGGTGATGGAGATGGGGCGGTGAGCAGCAAAAGGCCGCCGGTGACGGCGCCGAGGCCAAAAGCCTCTCCAAGGCCGCCGCGGAACTGGTTTTCTCTCACTCGCTGTATCCCTCCATCCAACATGGGCGCTTTCGCAATTTCACAAGTAGAGGATAAGAGTAAAGGTTCAATCCCTGCAATTCAAAGTTGGTGAAGTTTTTGAGCCGAGGGGCGTCGTCTATGATTACAATATTTCAACACTTCATTCTGGGGATCCAGGGGCCCCTGCTTGGAACTCTTGGAATTTTCTCAGGGCCCTGGGGTCCGGCACCAAGCTGGATGACGAATGATGGGAATGGGATATGATGGATGTCAATATATAGCAGTAAGGCTCTGTGCGGAGTCAAAGAGGGTGGTAGGGGAGTTGAGTTGAAGGTCCTTCCGATATGTTTGCTGGCAGCAGCAGTTCAAGCCCCTTGAAGCATAAGGTGTGGTTGTGCCAAACAGTAGAGGTTCTGAGTTGGGAAGCACGAGTTTCGCGTGGCACAAGTCCTAAGGCGGCTATAGGTACCCAATGGACCAGATTCAAACCAATTCACCCGTGGTTTCTTAGCATTCGCAGATTCGGAAGCCAGGAAAACCTCGTCCATCTTGTCACAACAAGAACCCTCGGCTGGGGTTTTAAATGGTGGCGAAGCTGGTTTGTAAAGACACACACAATACTATCATGTCTCATCCCCAACCGCAGTGCTATCATCGGTACCAATCGTCACCAGCGACAGGAGACGATAGCCCTCCTCTGCCACCACATGTCTGCGAGCAAAGCGGTGGGCCTGGGCAGCGGCTTCGCGCACCACGTGCATTCCAAAGGCTTCTTCGTTGTTTCAAGAGTAAATGGCATAATTCGGCATACAATGCAATGGCATAATCCATAGAGCCTTGGATCATGGGATCGATTTGATCAGCGCTGAGGTCCTATATATGCATGCAATATAATGATATGTGTATATATATATATATACATCATTATACATCTTTTTATTATGCATGCATGATGATGCGTGTATATAAGTGTTTTGCAAGGTGTCCATTTGCAATTATACAAATCTGATCTTCCGTTCAGGCGTCCGCCTGCCAGAAGAGCTCCGTCTCTTGAAAGTCCACCACCGCATCATGCAGCCAGGCCGCCTGGAGCATGTGGGACGACCAGACAAAATGGAGACTCCAGAGACTCCGGTCTTGGGTGCTCTTTCCTAACGGCAACATATGATCCGAAGCAACCTAATAGCAATGGCCTCCAACCCAATAGCGATGGCCTTCAACCTAATAGCAATAGCCTCCAACCCAATAGCGATGGCCTCCAACCCAATAGCGATGGCCTGCAACCAAATAGCAATGGCCTCCAACCCAAAACAATGGCCTTCAACCTAATAGCAATGGCCTCCAACCTAATAGCGATTGCCTTCAACCTAGTCGTAATGGCCTCCACCTGCCAAATACGTTAAAGTGTCATTGACAAAAGCCGGTCCGTCTTTTTCTGCCGGTCGGACCAGATCTTCCTCTATATATATATATATATATGGATGTTCAAGGATGCAGTGGTGGCCAAGAAGCCCAGAAAACGACATCTTACGGATCTTGCAACCGAAGCCAACCAAGCACTTGGAACGACGTGTGTCTGTCCCACTGTGCCCGCCGACGTGGACGTCTGCGGTGTGGTCGCTGGACCGTTGGGGGCCAAGCCAAGAAGGTTCTTCCGTTGAACCGCCGTCGGAAAGTGCTTGATTCCGGGTTGACCAGCTTAACACGAGGGAAAATGGCCTTCAGATGGCACAACCCCCCCAAAAGCGGCAGATTCGGATTGATTTTTTAAGGGCAGTGGGTTTACCCCACATAACTTAGGCCACTGAGTCCTGGCGAATCTCTGTCACCCACCTGACGTTGCAGGACAAATACACCCAGAATTCTGCAGGTGTTTTAACCAGTTTTCTATTTTTGGAGCCATCGCCACTTTGCCCCGACGAGACTGCCTTGTTCACCGCCTTGGTCGCCAGCTTTCGTGCATAGCGCCTGGGTAGCACCTCCAGCATGGACCTGCGCGCTCCGAGACGTCTTGCAATGGACCAAGCTTTCCACCAAAGGTAGCAGCTGTGCATCCAATGCGTTGGGAGTATGCCAAGAATCAACAAAAAAAGGCTGTGCAAGCAAGATGCAAACATCCCTATGGCATGTGGCTTTCCATACTGCAGGGCTTTGTCAGCTTCTTCCATACTGGCATAAACTGAATGCAAAATAATGCAAAAAGGCTCGATAGCAAGACCCACATTGATCCACATGCCAGAATCACGACCCTGGCAAATCATGTCCCTTGTAAACGCGAAACTACAGCTGCTGTAGCCTTGTGCTGGGTCATCTCCCTCAACAAGATTTTACGGACCATCTCGAACCTCACCTAAACGAACAGGCGAAAAGGTACTAAGTACTAAGGCCTCCCAGGAAAACAAAGGAAGCAGTATGTAGTTTTGCTGACCTTTACAACTCTCCAGGCACCCGAGCGTTGGGTGATCATGGTGCACATGGTGCGAAAGGTGCTCGTCTGTCTGACCTGACCAATGGCTGATTCGATTCAAGAAATTTGCAGTCTTTGTTGTGCCTCGTTCCCTCATCTTTAACAGGAGTGCCCCCGTAATATCCTTTCATCTCCTCGTCCCGAAACCTATTCAGGTAAAATACCTTCACACAAGGTGCTTGGCTCAGCGCAAATGGAATGCTTCGTTGGTCTCTCAGTGTGTCTGTCTCATAGATGTATTGGTCCACCCCCACACCCAGCCTGGGCTTTCCCCATCCCAAACCTTTATTTGTGGCCCCATCCCTGTGGTAAACTTAAGCACATCACCATACACTTCCTCCTAAAATCTTCACTTGACCCATGGTGTGTCCCTATGCTGTGGCGCATACAGGCGCATAGCGTCTCCTTCCGGAGATGATCAACCATACGTTTGGAGGATACAGGCGTGATGTGAAGAGAATCTGCCTCACCAAACAGAAGCTAGCCTCATGACATGGCTGCAGTTGCTCAAAAACTCAAGTCCGAGCACGTGCAGAGCGGTGCTTTCGACAAAACGTAGTCACACTGAGACACCCAGTCATACATGAAATGCGGATGGACGACACGAAGGTAACATAGCCCCTTGGACAACTTCTTTCTCCACTACCGGATTTCGTCATGATTCCACTTAAACGATATACTGTAAACATCGCTATCATGAAACCGTATTTGCAGCACCTGAAAGGAAAACCCTCGAGTGTTGGATCACGTGTTCTGTGATGGCCTTGGTTATTGGTCTCTTTGCCAGGTTCCATCAAGTGGTTGATCCACCGCATGCGAGCGCAGAACGGTGCGCTACCAGCGACAGTGCCTAGCATGAGGAAGTCTGAGCCGGAGGAAGCTCCATGTCCTGGGTACTTGCCCACAGCGTGCGTTGTCCCCATTGATGGGTCTAAGGGTGGGAAACGTGGTTGCAGGTAGTAACAGTAGCAACAAAGAGAATTTAGACATCAGGTTTAACATGTTGACTGTCGTTGCAGGTCGGCAAACTGAGGCATGTCCTTGTGCGTACGTCCGTGCACAGCCCTGCCTAGGTGCACAGCCCGTCATGCCAATAGAGGTAGACTGCAAGTGGGTCTGCTGAGTGCGTTGGGTGGGTCCAATTCCACACGGCTTGTGAGCCCACCCATTACCACGGCACCAGCCAAAGCTCCCAGGGTGGTTGATAGACCACCTTGACGCATGTGTTTTCCATGAAACCACTCACGCGTTTAGATAAGAAATAATATGAAATAATTGGTTTGCTTCGAGAACCAACCCCGATCCCCATCTCCACGTGCGAGTGGCCGATCTCCAGGTGGCCCAAAAAATGAGCGAGGGGGTCCACGTGAGGAGCATCTGGCTTGGCTCGGTCGACGAGATCAGATTTTGCGACACGGAGAAGGAAAACCCGTTCGGAAAGCTGAAAGAAAAACTTGTGGCCCGTTCATCTCAACAGGTGTTGAACTCAGTTGGTTTGGGGGATGTGCGATGCTGAGAGTCTAGTCTATAGGATTCCTAAAAACCGTCTGAGTAGAAGTAAAGAACACCCAGAGAAAAGGACTTGAGGGGCCAAGGAATTGAGACTCTTGGTTTGAGGCACTCTGATGGTGCTTGGAATGGAGAGGTCCTGAAGCCGAGGATGAGTGCAGTGACCTGTAGATGGCAAGAGCACAGTTCTGTCATTGAGATTCATAATTGGTATCTGCACCATTCATCCAACATCTACCTTGGGGACCAGATCTTGGGCATTCGCACAGATCTGTGGGTCGTTTGCAGAGGCACAGCATGGATCTGTGGCACAGCAATGGCTCATCGCCCCAACACGCAACGTCACCGTTTGAGGCCGTTCGGCGATGAGAGTCCCAAGACGCTTTGCGTTGGGTACAAAGAACCCGTTGGGCTGAACAGATCCGACATCGGACGTCCGGTCCGGTTTAAAGAAAACTTATTTTGGCCCAGACCGTTGGGAAGTGAAGAAACAAATACACCGAAACATGCATCACCCACGGACGTTTCGGGGGATCAAGGACGCATGGACTGATTGGAATCCCCCGAACCTTCGCATTGGTGTGGAAAGTCCTCAACCTTCCCAACTGACTGTGAAGCCCACATTCCTTCTGGACACCTGACGGACTAAAGAGCCTACTTACTCATATAACTATATATGTTATTATATGTGTACTGTCTGTAACTTCCGTATACATATATATCCAGAATATGTCTATATGGTCTATACCCTACTTGATGGCCTCGTACAGGTGGTGATCCAGCTTTCTCATGGTTCGTTGTCCTGGCGACAGCTGGAACACTCCGCGCCTGCCACATCCAATGAGCTCAGCCACTCCAAGACCATGGCAGTGCTGACGGAGCTACCCCACCCGCTGGGGGGGCTTCAAAGGTTCAGAAGATGAAGGAAGCAACCAAGTATTACTCTAAGACTCTTAGACTAAGCATTGGAATTCTTGTCAATCAGTATAGATACAGCCAGCAGCCAGAAGAAGAATTTGCTTGATGGCCTGTTTGTATAGTATAAATATAGTATAACTTAGGATGTTGGAGCCCAACTTGACATCATTGTCCAAGTCCAGTCCCTGTGAACTTCGCATCGACCTCCAGTGCAAGGCTTCGTTCGATCGGCCCCTGCACGAGCCAAACTTCTCCGGCACCATGCACGTTTCCACCGTGTTGACCACGTTTCCACCGGGTTTGCAATGAAAGGGCCGTTTCGATTCTGATCCTCGGGCGCATCGAAGAATTGGCCTTTTTGAGGTCGGCCCCATGTGTCCAACCACAAGGCCCATGTCTCAAGCTCGAAATTGGATCAAAATAAGCTGGTTAGTAGGCTAGTGGAGTGCGCTTCAAAACGGATGTTTCGTTCACCTTCACTTCCACCAGCTTGCTTGATACTGATAAACCCAGTCAGGAAAGCTGGTGGACAAACCCACAATCTCACTTGGTTCCGGGCTGAGCCCGTCACCATGATCACGGCAAAAAGTGACATACAACTCTAGTTCACGACGATGATCATGAAGAAAGAAATGAAGAGGACAATATAGGACTCTGCCCCAAAGACCGCAGGGAACTTCCCTGTTTGCGTGTGAAAAATGAGGCTTTCGAGCCCGTGCCGTCTTTCTGAATTCCTTCAACTGCAGGAACCCGGCTGGGTGACTCGTTCAGCGTCTCAGTTGCGAAACGGTCGACGAGCAAAAGTTCCATTCACCTTTTTCGGCAGTGCACCGGTGCAAGTCACCGGTTCTTCGTGCGTCTCGCTTTGAGATGCAAGCGCTGCTCGCGCAAGTCGTGCCAAGCGAGCGAGACGATGTGCTCAAGTCCAGAGCGTTCTCCAAAGAGCCCACGAAGACACGACTCGAAATCGATTCCCCACAAGACCTGCTGTTCAAAAAAATGACTGCTGTCGAATCAGGTGGATTGCGTGAACACTACACATGAACTAACTGTGATCGACCTATTCGTCCTATTCTATTACTGTTACCTGTCAGGCTAGCAACCTTCATTCGACCATCTTCGAGGTCTTCAGAAGACGCCCCCAGCGGCTCCAGCGTTGCCTGTACCAAACGGTCCATTTGTACACTCACGGGACCTGCACTGCTGAAGCTCCTGTTTTTGAACACGAGGCCACCCAGTGGCTTTCGACAGGAAATTTGTACGGTCATTCCTGTGCTGTAAATTTGTAGGGTGATCGGGTCATCCATTCATTGTGTGCGCTTTGGGGGGAAACGAACACAAGAACAAAACATCTTCAAGCGAAGAGTGGGAAAACCTTTTCTCCTAAGCATGTCATCTGTTTGCTGTCAGCAAAGGGGACGGAGGCGTGCCTCCCACTCACAAGAACGATGACTCTTAAAGAAAGCCTGAAATGAAGGGTGGTACCTACATTCCTGTCTAGAACTATATTATAAACTTGTAAACTCATCACGGCTAAGGGTCGATACTCACCATCCAACAGCAAGATCCCAGCTGCACAGCTCCTTCGTCTGGTGCTCCTTCAAGGCGTGGACCTCACGTCTGGTGCTGAGGTTGGGACGTGGCTTTGTTGGCCATCTTCATCCAGAAGCATGACGACGCAAAACACACGTGGAGTTCACTCATGTGAAAAGGAACTCCAGAGTGGAGGAACTCCACGGGAAAATCATGGTCTCTGAGATCTCAAGATCCTGTTTTTTTCGTGGCTCGGCTCTCGCGGGGTCTGATCGCTTCCCGCCTCACGCAGCCACAGCAGTGCGCGCCATGACTGGCGTGGCAACGGTTGATGCCCGTTTGTAGAGACCAAAGGGGCAGCATTTCAGTGGTCTGATGATGAAGTGCTTGGACCTCCACTAGTACGTTTTGGTATGTGTTGGCCTGTTTTCTCTACCAATCAGCAGTTTTGCATACCAAACACCGTCACCCTCGGACTCCCGGTGACGAGGGTGACGAGTGCGCTTGGACAACTCCTGCACCACGAGGCACACGGGAAGTTCCATGGTCCGGACGGATCGGGTGCTGCGATGGTTCAAACGAAAACCACTCACCGGCACTGACCGTCGACGGAGAGGGAAAACATATCGAACATATACGGTAATATACAGTAATGCGGGGCTCTGGGCGGATTAAAGCTTACCGGCTTACCGCTTGTTTTTTGCTTGTCATAACCTCATTCCTCGGCGCCCATTCACCTCATCGACCAGGGGGCGCAGAACCATTCAATCGTCATGTTCGCAAAACAGTTCCAATTGCTCCACTGAAAAATGACCGCCTGAGTGAAGTTTTGACCCAACCAAACTAAACTCTGGGAAACGGTGTTGACGCACAGGGCAATTCCTACCACACCATCCCACCGACATCGCCTGGGGCAGCTGGCGCCGCGACGGCCACCACCGGGGCGGTCGGCAAAGCTGCGGGTGGAGCCTGTGGTGTCCGTCGTGTCCGGGGTCGTGTCCATCGAAAGCCCCATGCCCCGAAGATCTTCACATATTTTCACATCCACGACGATCGATCCGATCTGTCACGAGCTGGGTGCGTGTGAGCGTCTGGTCCCATGGATATGGTCCCAGCTACCTGGGAGACATGGACAGTTAGGGAAGTTGTGGTCTTGCTTCCATGCAGAATGGAGAGTGTGGTAGATGCTGGGGGTTGGGAGAAGAATAAGGATGATGTTCGTAAGGACATCAATCAAAACTACTGGGGAAGAACCTATGGATTCAACCCCTTTCCGGGGAATCCCAACTGTTGTCTACCAACACCCAGGGACAAGACAGCCTTGTGGTCAACAACAGCGGCCCAGACTCTCCACACTCCCTGAGACAATCATACAAGTGGATGGCATGGATCTTGGAAAGTCATGAGATCCTCATCTATATGTTTCTTACATGTTACAGTTTCATACAACAGAGGTTCTGCTCAGTGTCCATCATTCTTTCGATAGAGGCACACTACGTGGACTTCTGCATCTTCCAAAGAATGCGTCCATCCTTACGCCTTATGCGTCGCTGAAGAGTAGAGAGCCTCTTCCAATCCACACCCTCAGGCAGATCCGTTTCTCCAGCCTCCTCGATTCCATGTGCTGCTTTGACAGCTTTAACCGCCTCTCGGTTTGGAGACTGATCCACGACTTCGTGGAGAGCCACACGAAGGGAATGGCTAAAACGTATGGATTTGAACGGAAACCCGGAAAAAAAGAGAAGGTCCTGAGTCCTGAGTCCTGTGAAAATCAGCCCGAGAAATCACCCAGCACCAGACCTAGGACCGACCTGGGAATCACCCACTGGGACCATCCTTTTCACCAACACCAAGCCAAGCGGACGAGAACGATACATGAAAAAACACACCTAGTTGGTGGAAGAAATCCACCAACAGCGAAACACAACAAAAAAATACGAGAACACCGTATTTGGTGCAGTCCACTTCTTGCATGAACGGGACACTTCTAGCAGCATCTACCAGGCACTTAACCAGGAATCCGGGGGGGGCGATGGACACATATCCAGCACCGATAGAAGGTGCGTACTCATCAAGTACTTTTTTAAAAAAATCTGTGCACCCGAGGCTATGGTTCAGGGACACTATGACACTTGACTCCAAGCTTACAGCACCGGACACCCCTGAATCAGAAGCACGAACCCTAGCACAGCCACTACCCCGCATGGGGTTGAACAACTTCGCTTAAATGACCTGGCGTGCGAAACATCGCGAATCGGCGTGGCCTAGATTTGATACATGTCCTCGACCGAATTTCAACCCGCCACCCGAACCCGCCACTTCTGCCTCGCGTATGTCCTGAAGGACCAAAAAAAACGTGCGCCTTCTGCCTCTTCATCTTGCACATGAATTGCTGACGACTCACATCGCGCACCTCAACCAGGACTGGTGCTGGAGCTTTTCGGGCACGAAGTTACACCATGCAGTTCCACCATGCAGTTCCACCATGTTACACCATAGGTTTGGATTCATCCCTTGGCATTTAACAGCATTTCATTTGTCGCACATGAGCACTCATGAGCTCACCACCGTTCCTGCAGGACTGTTCTTATGTTTTGTCGATTTCCGGGTCGACCTTTGAGGTCGACCATTTCCGCCCTCAGATGTCGGCTGCAGCGCCGTCCAATTGCGCATGTCGACTCCGTGGCAGAACGGAATGGGCTTCCATGACCACCCGCAATGCCATGCCGGTTACCTTTCATGGGTGCAGATCTTGTGCCCCGGGTGCGCAGTGACTACGTCAGCCCACAGCCACCTTCTCAGCCACAGAACACCGGTTCTCACGCCGCGTGTTCGCCGCCTCTCGCATGAAGTCCTCCACGCCGATCTTGCGCTCGGCCAGCAACCTGAGGACATCGCTTCGGCGCCCTCCGAAGCCGTCAGACCTGGACCCTGGGAGGACCGACGGTCGGACTGGAGGAAAAGACCAGCAAGAACTACGACCTCCAAACTGAGAGCTCTTAGAGAACCGAGTTTCGGATGGAAAGATGGAAGAGAAAAGGGTCCGAACCGCAGTCCGACCGCAACTGAAGAAAAGGGGGGGCGACGGGCGAAGCGTAGTCCGTAGGCCGATGGTCGCGGATCATGTACTTACTTTTTCCTGGTACTTCTTTTGGTGGGAAAAGACGGAGCGACTTCCCGTGACTCGGACGGCCTTGAAGACTCGAAGAAGTTCGGACGGAAACTACGGTGTCTTTGCCCGTCTTCGGTGCGCTACTTGGAGTCTTCTACGCAGGCAGAGGCCTGTGCTGCCCACCCAGCCTTGACTTTCTGACTTTCAGTCTTTGTAATTACTTGTGAACCGATTGCCACTATTGGCCCCTAGTGCCTAGTCTAGGCTAGAGCTTCGACGGAACTATGGTTCAGGCAAGCCTTGCGATTACAGTATATAAACAAATTATATATTAACATTGTTTCTATGTCTTATGGACTTTGCCATCTGCAGGTTGCGTTTGGAAACTGACATGTGTGGTTGGCCTGTGGGTGGCAGAATGTCTGCTTCACCTTCAAGAAACACATAGCCTGTATTTGTCCAACAAGGCATAGATGCATCACTTATTTGAGATCATTGTCCTCTACAAAAGCTACAGTACTTGTCCATACTTGTCCATTTCCAATATTGTTGGAAAGAGAGAGAGAGAGAGGTGTTCAATTTTTGCCTAAATGCCTAAATATTGTGTGACTTTTTGCGTCATCGAGGCAGTTCGGTGGGTGACCCTCAACCACGACCCCTTTGGCTCTTGGGCGGTCCCACTCGTCCAAGGCCGTCAAAAGCTCTTCGTAGGCACACTCCTGCAGCGGCTTGGTGGACAAAGCAGAAGTCGCCGCTGGGAAGTGAACTCATTCTCTTGCTACAGGAAGTCATAAAGCTAAAGCATAGCAAGTCATGAGCTGTACATATCGTTGGTTTTCATGTGTATGTCCTCCATGTTTCAAGCTTTGTCTAATGGGGCAACAAGTTTCTATGTGCAATAAGAAAGAAGATGACTCCATACTTGTGATGTCTAGCTGCGGCTACCAAAGCTACAGCGCAGTCCAAGAAGCACATTCGCTGGCAGCCTATAGCCTTCACAAAAGAAACATGGCGAAATAAAACAAACCTCCAGAACGGTCTCCCCTGAGCTATTCTTCTTCCAGTAGCCTTGTGGTTGGGTGATGCATGCATTGCCTTGTATGTGCCTTGACCTCGGACACGGTAACAGCAACTGTTCCATATGTCCCATTGTGTTTCCCCAGCCTGAGCGGCCCACGTCCCACGAACCGGAGAACCTGTTGATTCACGAACTTGACTCTTGTACCACACATCACGAACAGGCTCTCAAGACTTGACTCTTGACTCTTGATGAGTCTGAAATCAGGTAGAGTTTTGACGAGGCCGACGATGAGGTCGGCGAGCGGCTTCGTCAAAACCAGCCGTCCTCTGAAAGAAGATCCAGGACCTATGGAGATGGACTCGGTTGGAGAGGTCGAACCCTGTTTGGAGTCCACACCTTATGATGTGAATTTCTCATCATGTGTTTGGGGGTACCAAAAGAAACACTCTTGAAAGCAGAGGGGAAACAGTTCGGCACCTTCTGACTTCTTCGCAGAGTAACTACAAGTCAGGAGGGCGAAACAACTGAAGGACTTGTGGGTTATTGGGCAAAACTGGTTCAATTTCATCTTCAACTCTAGCATTCCCGCCCTTGCGGACTTCCCATTATTTTGTTCTAAAGTCATTTTAGTATTCAGTATCATTGACAAATAAACTGAAGAACAAATTAGAATCTAGTCTTTGATTAAAAATTGGGGAGACTAAGAATTCACCAAAAATAAAAAACAAACAAAACATCCTCCCACAGTCTCCCACAGCCGCCTGCCGACGGTCAGGATCCATGGACTGCAGCAAGGAGTCAGGATCCATGCTGTCGCGTCCCTGCTCTGCCTTCCAAGAAGGCCCCGGTGGAGGGGTATGTTTTTGCTTGCCAACGGCCACCTCCTGGATAGCGGTATAGTGTCACTAGAAGATTCAAGAGATTGCCCAATCTAAGCAATGCCAAAGGCCAGAAGCCCAGGACAGCTTGAAACCCTCGCTAAAGCACAGCACAGTCTGGATTCTCGCATCTGTCACTTGGACAGTCCGAAGACATGTGCTCGTCTGGAATTTCAGCTGGATGAATCGAAGCATCAAGCTGGGTCTCGATTCATCCTTCCCCAAAAAGACTCTTGGAACATCACGGAATATCCCGGAAGCTGGGGATGGCTTTGGGAATTTTCTGAAACCGCACCTCACATGGCTGCCAAGCTTAGCAACTATACCTTACGAACCCACATGCTGACCCACCACGGTCCTGACGTCCGACCTGACCCACCACGACCGGTCGCCTCGATGAACTCCTGGAGCTCTGCGTCCAAGCGCTGCAGCTCCACGCGCTGCTTCTCTGCCTCGCGCGAGTCGACGGGGGGGATGAGAGTCGAACGTGCCAGTCGTTTTGCGACTTGGTGGCATATGCTAATCTGTTGCTATTGGATGCTATTGGTAGTTATATAGAAACTTAAAACATGCAAAGAATAGAAGTTGTCCAGAGCACTTCAGGACGCTTCCAATGACCGCCTCTTGCGTGGCATCTTTTAGCTTCTGCTCCTCCTGCGTGCGAGCTCACGAAGGCCGGAAGGCGGCAGGTCAGAGGAGCCACTTGATTAAACTACATTACATGGTGCTCTGTTTCGTTTGCTTTTCGAGACCAACAGCGGCGGCGAAACCATCATACTGACAGAAGCCACGAAGCCCTACACCAACCTGAGACGTCTTGCTTCATCCTCCATGTCGCCGCAGATTTCAAGTCCAGAATCCAAGTCGCTGGAGGGAAATGGTCGACGTAAGCTTCATCATGCTCTAAGCATCCTGGTTCGTTCAGGGGATCAACCCGATCACTGGCACATGCTCGTGGCAAGTCCCCAAACCTCCATCAACGAAGTCGGGTCGAAGTCAACCACCAAGTCATCGATGGTCGTTGCATCGATGGCAGCCATGTTTTCCAAAGTGATCCAATGAACGGGGTGGGACCCATTGCCGGAGGTGTCCCGTGGCAGCTCGTTGTGAACTTGAGCAACTTGGGCTTAAAGTTGAGTGCTTCTAGGGCGACCACAATGGTTTGAACCGACCCAAGGCGGAAAGACCTCTTCAGATTTAAGGGGGATCAAAGTGTCGCATAGTTGCAACATATGTAACATACTTAAATATAAAATACTTAATATGTCCAAATCTGTTGTTGTCTACATCTCTTTGTGGCTTAAACAACTGTGTCCACACCCAGTGACCTGTAGGAACTGTTCCGCGGCCTTTGACTCCCTGCGCTCAGCGTGCTTTGCCAGATCTGCACAACGGCTGCAGCCGAGCTCTGGATGTAGATCCTAGATGACTCTAGATCCAAAAGCTTAAGGTCCAAAGTGCTGGTCAAGCAACCAAGATCGATCAAAGAAAATCAAAAATACACCTTCTGCACGTTTGTACGCAAAGTAGCAGCTGATGACCTATGTGTTCTTCACCTGATGCGACCATGTTGACACATGCGCCCAACCACTTCAGACTCGGCGTTTAAAACTGTTGCATGCAGAGTGAGTGCACACACAGTGCAAAGAAAGATGCATCAATGGCATCGTTGTCAACCACGGCTGGATTCATGTTGATCCAAGAAACCTGGAGAACCATCGCGGCTATCTTAAAGCGCTGGTTCTAGCGGCGATTACTAAATTGAACAGAAAAGGTAGTATATAACCCGCATATACCCGCTAAGAACCGATCCCCTTCTACTTCTAAAGTGTGCTATGGCACTTCTCGATGGTTTCCAGACATCTTCCTTCAACCGCCTGCCTCTAAACATCTTCATCAAAGTCCCGTCTCCTCGGTGACTTTATGCCCAGGGCCTCTCCAGAGCTACCTCATTCGGCCCCAGGCCCTTTCGGCACTTTCACCTGTACTTGCCCTTCAAGGCTCCTGCACCGGTCACGGCATGCACCGCCATGTGCGCCAAGTGCCTCGGTGCTCGTCCCACAAAGCTCCAAGCCGTGTAGCTCGAGCCTTCGCGGGGCGTCGCCCCCCGCGCGCGCAGCACCGCCAGGACGTCGGGCGAGGGCGGCTTGTGCGGCGGCGCGCCAGGCGCGCCGCGGCGGCGCTGGAGGTCGACCACCAGGCCGTAGTGATCGCCTCAATCAAGGACACAAGGGAGACATATTGGAATCAAACAGATTAATTACAAAAAACAAGACGAGAGGCTCCTGAAGTGGAAAGAGAAGAGACATCTCAGGTGAACTACTAGAAAAGCCAACCAAAGGCCGCAGAACTTGATAGACCTTGTCTGCCCGACGAATGCAAAAAATAACAGCGGACACTCTTGGAGCACATGCAGGTGGCTGATCCAGAGAGTCTCCCGCTCGTTGATGGGCTGCTGCGCCCAGAGTCGGCATTTGTTTGCGACCTGAAACCTCTCGAAGAAGGCTCTGGAACCTGCCGCATTTGTGGAGCAGCCCTCCGATGTGTCACCATGTGGATCTTGTTTGTGGTTAAGTAAGCCTAGCAGTTCCTGGATGGTCTTGGATTGTTACGAACACCCGGTCTTCGGAAGAGGCCGAAGGTTTGCTGGTGGCTGGACGAAATGGTGTGCTTTGGGTCATAGTCGGAGTCTGTCACAACGACCGAAAGAAACAGAAAGAACACGTGCGCACGAAATGCAAAAAAACGCGAGGCTCTCAGCCAGGTGGTCTTTTTCAACTCATCACTCCAGCCTTTTTTCACTCTCGACCCAAAACGCCCCTCGACGGTTGCCCAAGGCACAAAGGATCCGATCCAATCGCATCCGTCGGTTTTCTCCGACCACGTAGCGTGGTACCATGAGGTTGGTTTGGCTGTCGTAGGTGTAGCCTTCATCGATGGTACCGCTGCCTTCATCGAAATGGCTTTCTGCCCAGAGATCCAACAAGTGGTTCTCCAAGATCGTAGAGTCTTCACAGAGGTAGTGGAAGTTTAGATCACCTAGGTTCCGAAACCCAAGCATGTGATTGAGGACTCCTTCCAAACATGAAGCAAAAGCTGCAAACTACAGTCTTAAATCACTGATCTTGGGGTATAGTTGGGCCACTCACCATTGGGGGGCTATCCTGGAAGCAAGCGTCAGCTAGTCTTTCAGGTGGTCAGAAGACTTGGTTCTGCTAAGAACATGGGATGATTCTCTTTGTTCTTCCGTTTGGTTATTGACATGTGTTCCATGCTCTTCCCAAGGTTCACCGGCTGAACATACCAGTAGACGATATATGTATATTGCTAAATTACTACTTTCTCTGTTGGTCACGGGCTATGGCGGCTATGGACACAGAATGTACATGCTTCACCCACCCAATGTTCGAGCTGTGCAAACCTCGTTCACGTGTTCCGCTGTGACTTCAAAACTTTCTCTTGTCGCGATCTACCAGTGTCCCAGGTTGATATGTTTCGAGGCGCCCATTAACACAAAGGCCGCGTGGTCCGCATCCGTTCCCAACGCTTCCACTGCAGCAGCACAGGCATTTCGGATTTGAAGCTTGCGAAGTTGTAAATTCTCTTCTGACCTTGGACTCCGTTTCAGCATGAAAGATACACAATCCATCACAATCCAGGCTGTTACACGGCACGGTGGAGTCATCAGAGGTATTGGCTTAATTTGACTTGTAAAAATACCAATCACTTGGAATTGGCAAAGCAACACCTCCGTGCGGATCGACAGCAACACCTCCAAGTGGCTGGTGCGCCTGCGTGTGTTGGGAGACCACAGCGAATGGGGCTGCGTCCTTGTCTTCAAAGACACCAATCACCACCTGAGCCCGTCGCTTGGTGATCTGCAGCACTTGGACCCAAAATGATCCAACTACATCTTTAGGGTCACCCACCTATCACCACCCCGTTCAGTCCAAACTCCCGCATGCAGCGTGGTGGTACCACCCTCAGCAAAAAGAAGAGAGAGAAACTCCAGGCCTTCCGCTGCTTCTTTGGGCGTGTTTCGGTGACCTGCTTCTGCAGCACCACGACAAAGGGAATCTTCGAGAACAAGACACAGCCGTGAGTCTGATCCATCGTCAGCTGCCTCGGATGCTGGGAAGATACTGATCGACCACGGATCGATGCTCATGGCGCCCTGTTAGAGGTTGCCCGGGATGCTTTCGGATGCTTTCTCGCTTAGGATCCGGATTGGATGCTCTCCCCGAACTTAGAGTCATACTAATAGGTTGATGTGGTTTTCCATGCAGAGCACTGACTTACCCACACCCCCGTCTCAGCGCTCCGCTCCGTTCCGCCGCGCGGCGACACCCAGTAGCTCTGCCGCACGAAGGGCTCCGCCAGGAGCGCCGCGAGGAGTCCGGGCGTCACCTGGGCGTCACCGAAGAGTTCCGATTTCGGAAGGTCCCAAGGAGGTATCTTGATGTGTAGATCTTCATGCTGTGGACGTCTCCAATTTACAGTATATACGCCTACGAGTATTCTTGGGGCTCCACATTCTTGGGGGAATGGTCCTTCCAAACTGATTGGCGCTTTGGTGGCTCTTCATTGACCCACGCCTCGTTGAGGCCCAGCACTGTGGCATCCAGCTCAGCCATCTCTACGACCTGCCAGCGGCGTGGTTTCTCACATCCCACCGGCCTTTTGATCTGGTTTACCAATTAACCCCTGTGAGGAAAAGACCTATGTATTTGGGATAATTTTGGGATTTAACGCGTCACCCACAAAACAGTTGACACACAAAAGAATCAAACGAAAGCGGGATATGAAGTAGCAATAAGGCCCCATCATCTTCTATTGTACAGATTGTATTAGGTCAAATCTGTGCCTGGTGGGGGCCTCCCAGGGTCTCCGATCCAGGCCAATTGACGTCGACCGATTGAGGACAGTGGATCGCTGTTGGAACCAATATGCGAAGAATTGGGATCTACATAGAGCTACTGGAAGAATTGCATGTTCTCATTGGGAAGGGGGCCGAAACCGTCCAAGGAGCGTTTGAGGGGGAACTTCCAGGAACTACCGTCCACGAAACGTGGAAGTGGAACATGGCCCCCAAGCTTGGAAGACGGTTTTCATCTAATTACTAAGGAGGCCTGCTTCCTCCGTTTTCCACCTTCATTGACTCATGGAGGAAGGGCTCGCCCACCTTCCGAGCTCCCCAGATCTGGGTTCAGGGCTTTCAGACTGGGCGGACTACTCGTTCGGCGTCGCGCGGTTTGGTCCGACTGCCAGGTCACCAGCGCTCTCCTCGGTTTGGGATCGGAATCGACACCTTTCTGCCTCCAACGGCGGATGAAAGCCCTCCAACGGCCGAGGAAAGAACACTCTTCCCACATGTAATCATGTGCCATCCAATTCCATGGTCTGTTGGGTAGAGATGCGTTCCCAATATTTCAATTGTCCTATATATATAATATATATATATTATTGTTGTATAATCATATAATGTCACATATGATCTGTGTCCCAGGTGCAGGAAAATGAGACGGTATACACTCCCAATAAGTAACATTGATTGGGCACACGCAAGGAGAATGGTTAGCAAGTTTTTCGACGTCCACTCATGTCCATCCTATTCTTTCAGACCCCTTCCATTAAGAGAATCTCTTCCTGGAAATCATCTAGTTCGCTCCCGTGAGCGACACGGGTAGCCGCTTTAAAGGTTATCCCCGGGGCCCGAGACCCTCGAGGCCCTGAGTGACTCTGAGGTCAACCAACTCCACATGATCCAAGTCTCCTGCGATCTTCACTGCAAATCATCAGCTCAACGGCCCACGGGAAGCAATCTGCCAGCACATTGAGTGTGGCCACGCGCAGCGTCTGCACGGCACTTCCAGAAGCATCAGAAGTTGTGCCACCAGAGTCTGAGCAAGGTTTCAACGAAACTGAGACTTCCACATGTCTAGCCGGCACCACATGCTGGAAACGGTGTCTGCTATCTACGCAGCTGGACATTCAGATCGATAGGAGAACTCCTGATTCATGTAAGCTGGAGCACAATTGAATACAATGTTCACAGTGTTGGTGCTTCGTCTCATCCCATACCCATATATGAATCCTACTGAGCAAATCTATCTCAACCAAGCCATCTTCACCATCTTCCCAACACCGGTTGCTTTTCGCTGTGGCAAATGGTTGTGGGAAGGGTGGGGCACCCTCTAACTCGGTTCTGGATTCCCTTTTCGGCCTGCCCGTGGGGAGGCTGGCATCCATTGGTTCGCCGTAAAGTCGAAGTGAAAGCCGCATGCCATGGCGAGCTTTGCTCGAAGCACTCTCAGAAATACTTGCCTTTTCCTCAAAGACCGTACCCCTGCCACTGGGCAAGAGAGATCAAGGAGATCAAGGATTGGATTTATAACTGCTGCATTTCCCTCAACTACGAACTTTAGAAAAGCGCACTGCAGTAGTTGCAAGATTTTGCTAAAAAAATGCTCGGAAATTTCAATCCGAAGATCTGTCGACACAACACCCACTTGGTAAAGGTTGAGTTTTGGGAAGGCTTGCGCTCCTGCGGCTCAGAAAGCTTTGGAAGATAAGCATGTCCTTTACCCTGTCGAGCTGATTTCTCTTGGGGGGCTGTCTGATTGATTGTTTCTTTTTTGCATCTGCCCTTGTTCCTCTTGAAAGCATTGATGCTCCGTATAGACACGTGCGAAAACAGCACTGAGGCACCTGTGGCAGTCTTTAGCTGCTAAGCTGGAAGACTTGATTGCTTCCATGCAACTGTTGTAAGCAAGGTAAACTCTCGTCCATCTGAACCCTATAATGCAGTTCCTAAGTCTTCGAATGGGGTCATATTTCACTTCCATGATGCTTCGAGAGCTCGAGGGTACCCATTAAAATGCTGAGGAGGAACCACTGGCTGATGCTCCTGAAACTTCGGAACAAGGACAATCCAAGTCGAGTCGCCATGAGAAGTCTAGCTACCCGAGCATCTGAGTCCGGTCCTGCTCCAGCTTCTTCTGCGCCTGCTGAAGCTCTTCCTTCCTGAAGCGATGACTAGCTGAAAACCCACTGGAGCAGGCTGTACAAGCCACGTCATCGACCCATCTGTGTCGCGGATTTGTGCGCCCAACTAAAAGCGATTCCGAATGGACGCTGGAAGACTAGCCGTGAGTCGTGTCCTTTCCAAACACTTAGTCGTTTTCGAGGTCCAGGATGGCCGTCAGGAGTGTAAACAGAAACATCCACCCAGCCTCGAAGGTGGTTATTCGAAAACAGTATGCCGTATACCAGGACACCAGGACCATTCAAAAAAATATAAGCTCCTACCTCTTGACCTGCTCAGCACTACTTCCCAAGGTAAAGACATAAAAGTAACTTGAACAAAAATGAAATCTCTGGGAACCCACTGCCTTAAATGGTGGATCCCCTCCTGAAAAATGGGGGGATCTTGGATCTGCTCCACAAGTTGCGATTGAATTCTGATCATCAACCAACCTCCACAAATGAGTGTGGCTGACACAATATTCTACCCCCCCAAGAGCGCAAATAGACCTAACCTCGTGGGGTTCTATCGGAGTCCTTGGTCTGTTTTGAGCCCTCAAAGTGGCGCTCCTGTCCATCTGCTCTTTCACCTCCTTGGTCATGGGCTCAACCACCGAGGGCCATCTCTCCTGCACCGTGAAAAACTGCGACCGAAGCAGAAAGCAACTCGGGTACACGCAGGATGGTTCCTTGAAAAGTCTTCAAAGAGTCAAGTGCTGTAGGCAACCCTTCCCAAACAATCAGCTATTCTCTTGAAATAATCAGCTATTCTCTTGGAATATCACCGTAAGGTTTTGGTCTGTTAGAGTCTAGACAAGGCTTGGGGCTTCCATTGCCAATTTCATGCCCGATAATCAGGCTCTCAACCATCGATCTCTTCACGCCCAAAAAACTTCTCACCCAGTTGCACAGAAAAAGAATTGAACAAAATGAACCACTTGGGTCTATGTGACAGAAGCTGTGAAAGCTTACACATCCGGAGAAGCTGAAAGTTCCTGGTTTCCTGATGCCTTTCGGCCGGTCCAAGACCTTCGGGTCTCCGACTTTCTGTCATCGCGGTGAAATCGGACCGCCCTGCATGTCACATCAGCAAAGTGGTGCGGAGTATTTGGTGGCTGCAACACCGTGGGTCAACGAAAGAAAGTGTGCCCACCCAAAAATGACCAGGACAGGGATGGGAAGTTCATCGATCTCCCTGGTTTGAGGCCTTTTGCTTCTTAAACCGATGTCTGTGTCCATCACCCCGACTCACTGACTCACTAAAGTGGGAGACCTCCATCAACCAACCCACACGATGTGTTCATCAGGGTTGCTCAAGGAGTGCCAGCTGTAGAAGTTCCATTCCAAGGAATTCGAAGTCGTCGGTCGCACCTGTCTCCCACCCTGTCTCCCACCCCTCCCGGCGTCTTCCACCCACCGCGCGGTGTCATTCTCATCTGCCTCCACATCACCCAGTCCTGAAAACCCCCGAGGGCCCCACTGGGCAGTCACGGACGTCCCGCTGAGCTCCTTCAGGTTGGCCGTCAAGGCCTTGGTGAGCTCCTCCTTCTCATTCCTGCGCTGCCTCGCTGCCGTGGCTCGGAGCCGGGACCCGTGGAAGACCGGTTGCGCGGCGAGTTCACCCCCCGGCCAGTGGAGGACCAAAAAGAAAACACGGCACTTGGTGCTGGAGACTGGAAAATACAAGAAGATACCATACAAACAAAGTCTTAGTGTAGTGGTTTTTCATGTTTTGTCATTTGTATTCATTTGTCTTTGTTGGGAGAGTTCCATTCAACAATCAGTGAGCTGTCAAAGTGTCAGACTGGGAGTCATGGGGTTGGCGAAAGCATCAGCTAGAGATGCTTCTCCGACGTTCACTCAAGAACCATCCACTGAAGAACGCCCGAAAAGCCACGGATCACCGAACCGTCCTGAACCACCGAACCGGTCGAATCGGCACCGGCGCTTTCACCGAGGTCTTTGGGGCGGTGCAAACGCCGGGTTTGGCACCTGGGTTGAGTTCAGCAAGACTTACGGCGTTCCCAGGAAGGTGGAGTAAAGCCATGGCCAGGCCATATTGATGCTGTCAGCCAAGTGGAAGCTGGAAACTCAAGTCTAATTAGGGTCAGGTTGCTCCAGTTCGAGAAAACTCACCATGAAACCGGAACAAGGTTTCCCTGAAAGAAGATCCTCCTTAACCAGCAACTCCTTTGCCTGACCGAAATGCAGCTATCGCTGTATCACCATGAAAGGGAATATCATCTTAGCCTAGGCCTAATCTTAGCTTTCAGTGAGCAATGGGCCACATCCCTGTGACCATGTTCATCTCCAATTCATTCCCAATCTGTCTGCCTCTTCCCGTTGCAACCCTGTGCTCCCCGACACCGTGGTCGCCACCACCGTGGCCTCACTTCAGTCCGTTGGCGGTCGCAACGGGCTTCCGAGTTCGCTGTGGTCACCGGAACGTGAGCTGCTATCATCACCATATAAGCAACACCTGTGACTCCAACACCCAAACGATCTGGTTGAGTTTTGTCAGGAACAAATCTGATTATTGATCTTCTTCGCCGCATTGGCCTGATATCATATAACACTAGGAGCGTTCGGACGCTACGAACGTAGCTCCTGGCATCGCTACGTGGCACCCTACTGCGACCCGCCGCTCCGGACCGGGTGCCCGGCCACGGGTTGTGCCGGCTGAGCCTTGGCGACAGGAACCGCCGCCACCTGGGAGAGCAGGATTGCAGATGTCTCCAGGTCCAGAGAGATAGAAATGCAGAATGCATCATTCCAGTACATGTTCAATTGTCTATACTTTGTATCAATTTGGAAAGTATAGAATAAGTTGAATTGAATATCTACAATATCAAGATTCACTTGTTTCATCTTTTTCTATCTATTTGGGGGGTCATCGTAGACCTGAAGCCGAGAGGAAACGACTCCTATACTATCCTGAGATTTCTTTTGCTATCACCCGTGTGTTTTTCATCGTGAGACCTGCAGCAGCTGCAGGAACACACATCGATGACGCCACACTCACCTCGCCACTCGACAGACGGCATCTGCACCTTCCACCAGCGGTGCTTAGCATCCGCGCTGCGGTGCCGATTAGGCCCTACTAGTAGGCAGTCGGATCCTGACGTCTACTCCTGCAGAGTTGCACAAAGAATGCGCTGGACACGTCTTAGAATGGGAAATGCCAACGTTTGAAAAGCCACTTGGGCTATTAGTGCATGAATGCATTTGCCGCTTGGCGTCGCCAACCAAAACAAAGATGTGTCTCGGAACTCCCTGTCCAGCGGCAGTTCTTTTGACTTTTTTGGACCATTGAGCGGCCACACAGAACCCCTTCTTCCTGCTCAATCATGTTCTCTATTGATCACCCAGCGGCCCGCGATCGGAGAGGTCCCATCGGCTGGATCCCCACTGGCCCACAGACTTCGATGTGAAGCTGACGCTCGATTTCGTGTGATCAAGCAGACTGACATTCATGAGCCACCATGGTTCGATGGCCACACGAATGATGGGCGAACCCTTGCTTGATGGAGTTGACTTTCCGGAGCAGCGGAGCGATGTGATCTCCGGAGCACAGAGCGACTGATTCTCGTCCACCTATGCACTCCTGTCTATTCTGAGTGAATTCTTGTTCATGGAAATGGATCTCTTGCCCTCTTCCCCCATATTTCATATAATCTTCCACTGGGGTGACTTGGAGCTGTCACTCTATGACAATCCAAGAAACAACATGTAGGGCACATTGCAAACCCACTGTCAAAGGGAAAGATAGACACCTGCTCTCTGGGTTTCATTTTGGGAGGCGTAGCCATCAAACAACTTGTTGTGTCCCTCTGTGTATTCCCCATGTACCAACAAAAAATGATCGGAACTGTATAGACAAATGAATCAATCGTTTGAATCGTTTGGCTTTGTCACGTACCCATCAATGATCTGCGAAGCAAGCATGGCCGCATCTGTGGCAAGAAGATTGACGCGCCACATCCCCGCTCTGGTTCCGAGCTCTACACGTCCAGAACTAGCATGGAACCTGATGTCACCATTGGTTTGTACCCCATTGCCACAAGTGGACGACAACCACCGGGTGTAGCACCACCGGTGTGGCAGCTGGCGTCGCTGGGGTCGCTGATGCTTGACCTGGAGGATGTGGCTGAACGAATGTTCGGGCATGCTCGAACGAGGAGTTCACAAAGCACCAACAACCATGGAAGTGAAGAGGGTGTAAGATCTCCACAAGCAGTTGTTGTTCCTTGAAACTGTTCAGAAAGTTCAAAGCTGCAGGAAGCACTGGCGAGATACACGAACTACTGAGCTGACTGAAGCTTTGGAGGTTCTTCCTTTCAGCTCCCATTGTTCTACACCCACTTGTTGCAAAGAAGCACGAAGAAACCGCAAATCGAATCTTCAGGAGTCTTCGCCGGACATGTCAGCGTGCCACCGCCCTCTTTTCGACCGTAATCGCCTCTCGTCTCTTTCATGTCTCCAGGACACCGCACCAAGGCCCAGGAAGTTCAAGACACCGCTGACAGCACCTTGGCCCGCCGACCTTAGTGCGGTCGGAATCCCGCAGGCGGAGCAAGCGTGGCGAGAGCGACCCGTCCCAGCCCACAGTGTGATGGTTTGGGAGGGTAAAGGGTCCCAATAGATGGGCTTTCGACATCATGTGCCATTTGGTCTTTGGCACGGGGCCTCATCGACTTGATCATCGTTCCAAGTGACAGACCGAGGGAACGCCTCCGAGTGACGACCGAGTCTGAAAAAGCTGGTCGCGCCAAGCGCGTTCCGGAGGGTCCGACGGGTCAGACGATGTCCGGGCGAGAAAGGGCCCGTAGACTGGATGAGGTAGACAGTCACAGTGGCCGAGGCAAAGTATAGAGGAGAAAGGGAGTCCCAAATCCAAGGGGGATGGCTGCTTTCGAGAGCGTTGAGTTTGACCGCCTGTCACCTCTATCGGAAGCGGGGGTGAGGACTCACCTAGAGGCCAGCTGCCTCGTCTTTGACACCTGTAGGACCATCTGGGGCACCCAACTGAGCCGCCTGCTGTTCAGCCGTCGGCCTGGTATGTGGGTTTCGGTGTCATTCTGACGGGTGCCAAGAAAAGAAGCGGTGCGCGATTCTTTCTATCAAAGCTCAACAATTGTTGGTATACTCAGATTGGGGCACACTTATCAGTATCATTCTGTATCAGTCTGTATCATTCTGTATCAGTATCAACCGAAAAACTTGTATGTCATCCTCCGTCAATCCGTCCATACTTGCACAAGCAACCCCGTGACACTCCAGGTCTTAAGGCACCAAACCAAATCCCGTCGGCTGGCCCCCCCCCCCGTGGGAGTGTCCGCTGCCTTGTGGCCGTGGTAGTGGAATAGACGGGCGGCGCGGAAGAGAAGCTTTGGGTCATGGCGCTCACCTCAGCTCGGTGGCGAAGAAAACGGTCGTGAAATAGACCAAATGGTCTTCCAGGAGTTCCAAGTTGGGATGGGTCTTCAGACCTAGCGAGTGGGGGACACCCCCCTTTCGCATCCCAATCACCGACGAAGTCCTTCGGTGGAGCATCAATGCGTTGTGTCAATGTTGGGGAACATATGACGCTTCTTTTTGCACCGACAGGATGATGAGGGCGCCAAGAATGGTATCAAATTGTTTTTGAGCAAAACCTGCCAAAACGGCGACCTGAGCCCTATATTGTTCGCCACCAGTGGCTTGACAGGCCTGCGGCCTGATCTCCCCCGTATTGAGATGGTTGAGACACACCAAATGCTTGTGGGCGAAAACACCCTTGTGTAGAAACCCTGGTTTGGTTTGAGGAAGCATTATAGGCTGTAGGCATACACCAACTGGGGGAACGGTGTGGACAAAAGTCCTACGCAAAGACCAAAATAGAGACTGATAGACCAGGGATATCAGCCCTGCCAACATGCCCAAACTAGTACTGAGCCATCCAAGGATGCAACAAAGCTCTGGTTGGATCCCAGCTTTACAGTGATTTGACAGTACCTGCCCAAGAAGTGGTTCACGATACAACCCTATCGTAGTCAGAGCAACTAAGCCATCGTGCACATGGAAAACTATGGACCGATGGAATGGAACCACCTCGGCAATCCGTCATGGTCACAGGTCACGTGATGGAGGTGATGTCTATTTTGTTCCGCACCCCTTTGAAGCCTCCTGGAAAACATCTCTTCAAATCTCTGGTGGAGTACAACAGAGATTTGAAAAGGCGCAGAAAAAGAAGCCCACACAGAACAGCTGTAATATAATATATATATATATAATCATCATCATATCATATACATTGTCCCACCACCCCACCACACCTGTCCCACACTCCAGCTCTCAGCCGCGTTCCCCACCAGCTGTGGCAAGGTGGACGCGGTCTCCGACCACGAGCTCAGGTATGGCAGGTAGACCCTTGGCCGTTTGAGCCAGTCAAGGAGTCAAACTTCGGAAAGTGTTCAGCGAGGACTTCAAGCGTGCGTGTTGTGCCTGTTGTTTGCGTAACCTTCTGTAGCTGTCAAGGTCCATACGATGGGTAGATGGATCTTCCATTTTTGACCAGTCCATCAGACTTTGACCTCAGATTCTAACTCTGCTGTGGAAATGTCATGGCTGGTTTGGAGATGGGCTGACGGCCCAAGCACCGCCAGTAGACCGGTCTCACATGTGGGTCGACGGTGAACGTCACCTTCACCGATTCTGTATATCCACGGTCGACAATGATTTATGATTCTTAAAAAAATAATGAAACACCACCAAAGCATCACTCACATGAATTCAGCAAATGTTCGCAAGAAGGTGGAAAGAATCCAGAATGCCACACCTGAAGCTCCATGCGACACCAGCATCAGTGGTGGAGTATCCTCCATGGTTTCATCAGTCCATGGCTTCAACGACCAGTCAATTGCTATAGTGAGGTCCTAAATTCATCTATTATATATATATATATACAGTGCCAGCATGGTTGAAAGGAGCACGCATTCATACGGTGGCCTT
>CAXAMN010023128.1:483213-524201 GCA_963970005.1 Durusdinium trenchii | reverse complement strand
CAACAGCAACAGCAACAGCAACAGCAACAGCAACAGCAACAGCAACAGCAACAACAACAACAACAACAACACCACACCACAAATTCGTCTACGCAACTCTCATCATATCTCACTTTCAGTATCTGTCAACCCACTTTGGAACCAAGGTCGACTCCACTTGCCGCAACGCCTCATCACCTGCACTTGGGGTTAATCCTGCATCCACCACCATTCTGGTTTACACCCTACTTCATTGACAAACCAGCAGTGTCCACGCAATTGACAAACCATATGTTGGAACATGCGGTGTCCATTCCACTCATGTCCACTCTCCGCATTTGGCGGCAAAAGGAAGCACAAAGCCTCATTTGATACCACCTCTCTGGTCCTGTTTTCCAGCGATCCGGCAAGCCATCCGGCCATCCGCAGTTGAATAGGGAGAACCCCAACCAGATTCTTGGTCTATTTCCCTTCTTCCAGCGGATGATAATTGGGAGGTCTCTCCGTTTTAATACACAACCTGAAGATGAAGAGCGACATCCCACCTAAATCCCACCCATCCATCTGAGCGACATCCCTCCGGCGTCCACGTTCGAGTGGTTCGGCTTCAACGCCATGCCCGCGGTCGGCCTGTGTCACAGTCCCGGGCGCCGAGGTGCAACATCGGTGCAGCTCGGAGCTCGGTGTGGCGCTCGGAGCTCGGTGGACGAATTGGAAAACGCAGCGGTCCGGGCGTGTTCCTGGTCAAGGTGTGACTGATGTGGGCCCTTTCTTTGCATCGCAGTCCTACCATGTCGCCACAGATGAACGGAACATATGATGAGAACCCTTCCCCTTGGTTTCCTCCCCGGTGGAACGTGAACCCCCAATGGACGACCGGCTTCGCTTCGTGCCGTGCGTTTGCAGCTGGGCAACTGGGCAAATCGGTTGACCTTTTCGAACGAATTGAGGCCTTTTCGCCCAAGACTGCTTCTAGTAGCGTCCTCTTGTTCCTAGTAGTAAGGCCAGGAGCGCCCCTGGTAGCGTCCTTGCTCCTAGTAGCGATGTCCTTTGTTAATAGCAGCTTCTTGTTCCTGAAGAGTTAGTCTTTCTAAAGCCAATTGGTCTTTACTGCCAATCGGCAGTGGTCTTTCTTTTGGAAGAACCAAAGCCTTCCACCAAAACCACATGGGGTTTTGCACGGTTCTGCTGTAATTCTGTGTAAATTGTGTTTTGTTGAGGGTGTCATCAAGACTGAGGTGTCAACTCGGGTGCTCCCCTAGAAGTTAGTAGTTAGTAGATCTGTCATCTGTCATGAATCCCAATTCCGAGTGATTGTTAAAAGGATTTACAGTGGGCCCTTCACATAGAGAAGTTCATACTCCAACATCTCAACTCCGTTGTGACCAATTTTCACAACAGGTACAATCAGACCAACAAGAAGGACCCCGTCTCCCGTCACCTTCGTTCCGCGAGAACTCCCGAGTTCCCAGGCGTAACGAAGCATCGGGGCGGCTGCTTCGGGTAGGGTGGATCGAAGTAGATGGTCACCTCGAAAATCGAACGTCGAAGCGGAACACGGCGGCGCCAAGTAGATCGGACGCCCAGAAAGAGGGTTCGTTTCAGGAGACTCCGAAAGATGCAGAGTTCCAAGATTGTCCCGGGGATTTCTCAGAATGTCCCTGGGATATGCACACTCCTTGCAGGGAGATTCTCCTTCCGATAGGTGAAACTCTATACTCTCTTCGCCTCAAGTCTCGCAATGGAGTAATCATGTAATCAGTAGATCCGGCCTTCGCAGTCCACGATTTTTCACTGGCTTTCGAAATGCTCGGTCAGAGTTGAACTGATCAAAGCATATCAAAGCCCAGGCCGTGCGAAGTCGGCTCAACGGTTGGGCCGGTTCTTGTCCCAGGAACTGGGATGTTGTAGGTGTTGCCATGGTAGGAGATAGGCAGAACCTGACAAGCGTCCGAAGCGAGGCGACAAATACTGATGCCAGCAGTTGCAGTAGCAAACCATCACAAGAGTTGTAGCACTGCTAGAAATATAGTGACTATATATATATATAATAGTGGATGTCCCTTTCAATGTTGTGGCACCTAGCATACTAGCGGTCGGTGTAGTGCTTGCAGTGCTTGCGGCTGCTAGCAGCGGTTGTGGCACTCGGCTAGCGATCCTCGCATGAAATTGTCAACATCTGCATGGTGACAGAGAGGTGAGAAGCTGTTAGGAATTCTAATTAAACTATTCTTGTTACTACTAGTAAGGCACTTGTTTCTAGTAGCGTGGCACTTGTTCCTAGTAGCGTGGCTCTTGTTACAAATTTGCAGATGGAAAAGTCCACCCTGTCCGGTTCCATAGGAGGACAAACGACGCCACGAAGCTCGAAACGAGTAACCTCTTGAACAATTCTTCCACCTGACCCTTTGATGGACCTTTGTGATCTCATTCTGGGATCTCAGCCTGCAAGTCACTTTGAAGAACCTGCTTGACCATGCTTGACCGTTTCTCTGAACCCGTTCTCAGGTCTCCAAAACACGGTCTCGTCTGACCAGGCTTCCCTGCTCCATAGAGGTAGAAGAGCGTGACCTCCGTTTTTCTTTCGGACCCGAACAGACACGAACAGACAGACCCGTCGGAGCGTGAAGAATGTCCATCTGGTCGGTGGGAAGAAGTCCTGAAGTCCTGAAGTTGTCTGAAATCGGTGGCCGCCGTTTCAACTGGAGTTTTGGGCTTCTGTTTCAGTTGGGGGTGGAGTTCAGGGTCATTCTACACGTGTTGTCTCTGTTTCTTCGATTTTTCGATCACCCAAACAAAAGGGTCCACCCTTCCTCCGCTGCTGCTGTAGGTTTGACCTACACCTCACAGTTTGCCAGCTCAACACTCACTCCAACTGAGCTTTCCCATACAGTCTTGGAATACGTTGGAGATTCCTGATTCCTGCAATGTTTCGAGATCTGTTAAGTCTCTTGCATGCGTAACCCCTTCAGTTTGCCACAAAAGGCGTTTGCATCGTCCCGTCGACTTCAAAACGCGGAAATCCTTCGCACCAACCTTTTTCTCCTTCGCACCGCGTGCCGTCCATCGGTGGCGTGACGCGGAAAGGCACTGCGCTGGGCGGAGAACGGACGTCATCGTAGAACTCCGGAAGGGCCCCACCTCGGCCGAGCGGTTCGTCTCGGTATGGCCGAGTAAGCGACGCCTGGAACGAAGGGAACATCGCCTAGGCACCTGAGGTGCAGGTTCTACACGAGAATTGATAATGAGTCCAACGCGCTTATGAATGTGTGAAATGCTCCGTTTGCACTTGGATTTGTCTTAGCCCACTTAAGGTAGCCAGTGTATTCCACACATTGACGAACCGTGGGAAGATGATGCAAGTACCATACCAGTGGTTGCAGGACTCTCCTGCCAAGTCAGCCGCAAAAGAACCGGGTCCAGTACGCTGAAACCTGGCAGCCCACCAACTTCATGACTATCATAGGGCATCCGAAAAAAATAGAAAAGCTTTGGAACAACAACTACTCTTGACAAGTGTCAAGTCAACCGTGTGCCATGCGCTATCTGGCAACTCTGCTATAAGCAAGGGGTTCATGGTTCATCTCGTCAGGGTCGGTATGTAAAGAGTAAATCGCCCGAAGGAGGGGCATCCCATGCTAGTCAGATCTAGTCGGGTCTTTTCTGATCCTGTGTGGATCATCACAGCATTCAATCTGGAGAAATTCTTGTCTAGCTGTCTAGCAACCTGAGATATCAGAGATATCCAACTCCTTTGTAGCGTCTCTACCTGTTATATAGAGTCATCCGCCATTCGAGCTTGTTACCTCTTGTCGTCTGGGCAAAAAAAGAAAAACTGTCCCAAGTCCCCACGGTGGATCTCCAAGTGTCCCTGAGGTGATCGGACACTTCCCCCGAGACCGAAATCCGATCACACCGTCCGTCGGGGTCCGTCGGGTCGTGATCTGGGTCGGTCGGTCGGGGGAAGTGTCACACCGAAAATCGAGAAGTGCCTGAAGGCAGTGCCACTGAATGGTGAATCAGCCCCCCAAGGTTCCCCCAAGAATGTGCCTTTCTCCCCCGGATCAAGCATGGAACGCCCACAAGGCGAGCACTTCTTGACTTGGCTCGGGTTGATCCACCACCCATCTAACTGGAGACCTGTAGCCTGTAGCAACCACGAGATGGACTTGCCCCTTTGTTCAACATCTGAGCTGCGTGGTCATCCGAGCGCCCTTGGATTTGGTGACTCATGAACATGAATTACAATTGTCATGCCATCTTATGCTTTTCGCTAATGCATCGCAGCCGCAAAAGATCGCAAAAGTTATGTGTAACTTCCAAACCCCCTCCTGATGTGGTACTGTCAAGGAACAAGCCCCAGGCATACCACACGCCACGCGCCAGCAGGTACACCACGAAGACTGCCCAGATTTGCCTCAAGGGACATTACCACATCAGCGATGTTCTCTTGTGGATGCGAGCCACGGTCGGCTCTTGCAGATGTAGATCCAAATGAACAGAATAATCAACTTTGGGGGTTGGGACTTGTCATCTGCATTTTCACCCATTTCTCTTTGCATCTATGGGTGGAAGCCTTGTTTCTACTCCAAAAAAAGACGGGCTGTGCACGGATGAGGTGTGCTGTCCCAGGCTGACACAGGCCGCACGCCCCCGATCCGATCTCGGTGGCAAAACGTGCCGTTCGAGTCGCGTTGCGAAAGGCTCCGTTCGCTCCGTAAGGCCACGTCCGCCCCGTTCGGTTCGCGTCGGCCCCCAAAAGATCCCAAAAGCACCGAAATGCGACATGGCTCTTCCAATACGCCACATTGACACAAGTTGTTTGGGGCTCTTGCCGATACCGTTGTTGTGGTCCTCCTGGAGTAGTATTTGAAATATTCTACTACTAATGACTGTTCCTCACAGGGATGCAGAAGTGCGTCAACCAAACGCGCTCAAACCAGTCCTCAGAAGTCCAACCCAACGTCGGTCCGAGCCACGGTAGCTCGGCACTGCTGGGAAGCACGTGAAAGGTCAAGCCTCGGAGAGGGTCCAGAGAAGCCCAAGAAATC
Organism: Durusdinium trenchii; assembly: GCA_963970005.1. NCBI lineage: Eukaryota > Dinophyceae > Suessiales > Symbiodiniaceae > Durusdinium > Durusdinium trenchii. The sequence continues at coordinate 519,171 of CAXAMN010023128.1, read as the reverse complement.
GTTGGGTTCACAAAAAGATTTCTTTGGGTGCGTTGTTTTTGTTCAAACATGAAAAGGAACTGCCAAGAAATAGTTGAACTGAGAAACCCAAGAAATAGTTGCAGTTCACCAGTTTTTCTGTTTTCTTCAAACATGTGAACCATTGAGATCTTGTGGCCATGGAAAAGGAAGGGACAGATTCACAACAGATGCCCTAGTAACAAGAAGCTACTAGGGGCTGGCATCGCTACTAGGAGCAAGGACGCTACTAGGGACTCCTGGCCGTACTACTAAGAGCAAGTAGCTACTAGTAACAAGAAGCTAAGATCCGGCACAACAGGATGCCCAAGATCCGCCCTCGTCTCCTTGCGACTCTTCCCCAGTGGTCAACATCTGGGAGGTCGACCCATGTCAGCCCCTCTTCCGTCGACGCGGTTGGAGAGACGGGGATTCCTGGTTTGTGTTTTGTTCCGGCAGGTCTTCATTTGAAGGACCCATTCACCCCATGTTGGGGGCATCAAGCCTCAAGCCGGTGCCCTCTGGACAATCTGACTGCGGGATATGTTCGTTCTACATGGTGATAATGGGTGATGAGGCATAGCATATGATGCTTGAAAGCCCACGTGCTTGTTCTGCTTACTTTCAGGGAGACTACCTGAAAGGATAGAACCCTATGGAGAAAGACCCAACGATTGAAGAACAATGCCAATATCTTCCTACATGTCTCGGGTCATGTACCCTCCTCATTCTATGCAGTAGCCGGCTTTAGCAAGTTGAGAGATTTAGCCTGTTCTAGGCCTCGCCAGGCGTCTTTGTCTCAGACCCAAGTGACCCACCAAGGAGGTCAAGAGAAACAAACCTCAGGCGTTTCGACTCATGCGGACCTCCCAAGAACTGAGGAAACCCGAACTATCGATGATCCAATCTCATGTTGAACGAATGTGGAGCTCCCCTTGACCGGCCAAAAACATGGCCAAAAGCGGGGCAGAGTGCCAGTTCCCAGAGGTCGCAGCGACCCAAGGGGTTGTGACCAGGTCACACCTTTCGGGAACGACAGCGAGACTCGACGCCCCACACGGGCGAAGACTCGACGCCCGTTCCACACGAGACTCACAAAGACCTCCATCAAGTCGTTGCATCGTTGAGCAAAAAATCTTCCACTAGCCAGTTTGACTGGGGTCACACCCAAGTTACCTTCGAGCCACCAAAATCAAAGGTCCGCAAAACCCCACTGTTGACCATTTCTAAACACATGTTAAGAGTATCTGTGGCACAAACAGAACGGTATTCTTGACGGACGCGGGATAATGGAACTAAGCCTTGCAGGTGGCACTGGGAATGCCCCCATCGAATGTCATCCAAAAGCGGCCCCTTTGTAGAAGAAAATGGTCGAAAGAGAAGTTCCTGAAGTTCTATATATAGATTTGTTCAGAAACTAGGGGTTGCAAAATAACGCTATATCACTGCAGTCATCCACCGTAGAGTTGGGGTCGGCTTTCGGAACAAGTCAGCACATTAAAGTATGATCATGGCTGCATAGAAGGGTAAGCTCTGGCCGGCCCAGAATGCGGAGTCACTTCAAGCAAACACATGGCATCCCACCCGCTGAAATTACAGTAATAAGTGTCAGTGTGAACCAGTGCTTTGGGTGAAAGGCATGGGGGCCTTTGGGGGAGTCAATCGAAACGAAGGACCTCGCCAACAGCCAAAACAGCCAACTCGCCCAGAAACAAACCACAGCATCGTCACGAACATAAAAACTTCCCGCCCGCTCTCCCTGCGTCGAGACGAGCATCGTCTCGAAAGCCAGCGTTGTTGTTGTGCGGCAATGTGGGCGCCCTCCATGCAAAAGGTGAAGGGAGTCATCAGGATTCCGCCTGCATGGGTGATATGAACAACTGCAAAGGGATTGGGATACACGACACGTAAACAACGTGGAATGTCCAAGGGTAGCCCCCGAAACCTGCAACGAACCCAACAGCTTGGGGGCCAAGAGCAACATGTAGAGCGTAGACCTCAACTTCTTAGCTCAGCCTCTGCTAGCTCCAACTAGCGACGTTTGCGAGCTTCAATGCAACCAAGTCACATGTCAAGGAGACCTGCAGTGGGGCTCACAGACTCAACCCCGCCACCCGCTGGCAACCACAAACGTGTGGGCCGTAGGCCCCAAACTCAAAGCCGTGCTCAACGCTACTACTGCTCGGCAAGGTCATTGCTTGGCTAGTCAGCCAAAACGCCCTGCTGCACACATCAAAGGTTGGCTACTCCAGGGTTGTTTGCCATTTGCAAGCTGCGCACACAAGACATGGCCAACCTGAAGAGAATCCAGTCTTGAAGCTCATTGAGACTGTGATTATCCATCGCAGGAAGCCGCAACAAGGAGCAGCATTACTGTACTCGCGACAAAAGGGTGCCCAGGAGGCGATGAGTAGGTTCTGCCATATATGGATACAGGTTCGACTGACTTTTGTGTATCGTGTATTAATATATATATTTATATACTATTCAGACTGGAGACCAAGCTGTGGAGTTCTTGCGGCACTGATGTGTGAACAGAGATTCTGCAGTATCTAGGCACAGGAGAGCTCTGAAGAATCTTAGGAGAGTTGGAGCAGGGGATATTCTTGCTTCTTAGTAGTCGAGTGAGCCAAGCTCGGTACTACCCCAGGTAAACGCCAGGATGTTCTTCCTGTCCATCCCACATGATCCCCGCGCACGCGCGGCAGCTAGAAAAGCACCACACCCGTGTGGAAGCCGGTCCAGACACACCAGTCCCTGGTGCAGGAGATACAGCTCCAAACAGGGCGAAACTTCTTGGACATCCCCTCTCCTGCCATTCCGTAACACACACACACCCAAGTGGACCATCAATAGGATCGTATTGTGTCATCCATCTGACAAGAGGGTGCAACGGTCTTCGAAGACGATTCACCTCTCAAATGCGGAAGACCAGGGGTCTCGAATGTGGAAGATGTTGTCACAGCGAACGGAAGAGGGTCCAATTCTTCTGACCAAACATGACCAAATCGATCTTTCTGGTTTCCTGATTCACCGCTCCCTTCACTCACGCATTCGCAGGGGCACGATGGGCACCGCAGACAAGACCGCGTCATCTTCGCAGAAAAGCCGCAGACCTGGACGATACTGTGAGACTGTGAGCCCATGAAAGCTTGCCATAGTCGGTAAAAACTGACATCTGTTCATGGTGTTTGTCACCAACATCATCCCATAGTTTGTTTTTTTCCTGTGCATTATTCATGTTTGCTCATGCCAAAATAATGACTCATGACGTAGGTTTGGAGCTCGTCTACCCATGTTCTCATCTACACACCAAAATGGGAAAATTAACTGTCCCTGACATACTTGTGACTTTGCCGGTACCTGGATTCCAGCAACCGCTCTCAACCGCTAAATCGCTAAACGTTCGCAGGGGGCGAAGTAATGAAAGTTACTTATCTCTACCAAGGTGAAGGTTTTCTTTTCCGCCTATCTCGTTCAACCACATTGCAAGAGAAACAGTTCACCTGGCTTCTTTCGAAAACATCGGACTTTGGGGATTCAGAACATCTGTGATCACATCGACATGCTGCCAAAGAAGCATCAAATCCCTCTTCAGGCAGTGCGGACCCTACCGTACCTGCCCCATCCTACCCATCCTGCCTCCCCGAGAGGTCATCACACAAAGCAAGGACACGGTGCCAATGGCGCCCAAACCGGCCAGTTTCAGGAGCCTCCCGCGGAGGCCGACCAACGGAAGCGTTCCTCCCGGAAGTGAAGCGAAAGGAGACTGAAGGGTTCTACCACTTCTTTTAATTGGAGAAGCTCTACCCAGGTCTCCTCTAATATGGAGATGAGATACCCAGTCCAATGGACATCGCCAATCCGGCACGACGTTCCAAGCACGGTCTGCCCTTTTTGCATGATTGAGAATTGCTCGACATGCACTGCTTTTGGTCAATTTCAGATGAGGCTTTTGGTTTATAACCATATGTTGCTTAGGCAAGTCTCCAGGGGAGCTATAGCCCAGTGGGCCAGGAGGGTATCCCTATTCCAACACACACATCTCTCAGACGGGCTCAATCAGCCCTAAGGGAAAAGATGTTGCATCGTTGAAGAGCAGGAAACCGCGGGAATAACAAACATCTGCGCAAACAGGTTGTCACAAGCGCCATGCCAGGGAGCCAGAAGTCAACAGAATCAGGCGGGTTGGGTCAAACATGAATCCTTTATATTATACATATTTAGGAACAAGAAGCTACTAGGGTGGAGGCCATCGCTACTAGTAACAAGGACGCTACTAGATGACTGCTGTTAATTTGGACCCATGGCCACCGAGAGTCACCAAGAGCGGAAATGACCTGAGGGCTCTCTGCAACCTGGGGCGTGTGACGTGCGCTTGCGCGGCGATCTCTGGCAAGGCACAGTCGAAGCGTCTGGTCTGCTCCGCTGTGGTCCTTCTCTTGCATGAAACTGGGCAAGAAGGCCTCGTGAGAGCAGGGAAAACCCTCGGCTGTCGGGTTCACGGATCATTCCAGGGTGGTGCCCATTCTCAGAATTTGTTTGGGTAGTGTCCTGATCTTAGATTTTTTAATGAACCTGGCAAGAAGAGAAACGATGGTAGATTGTAGATTTCCCTGGAAAAGGATGCAAAACCCAGGGGTCGTGTCGACTCCCAACTGGTCATGTCACTCAGAGCTCCACAGCCCGCAGGTAGAGGCTTTCGGGGTGACCAGGTGATCCTGTTCACACACACTGTCCTGAAAATCTGCCAGAAGCGCTCTATTTGAGCACGGATCGCGGCGCAGGAACGCGGCACCTGCGCAGTGGAGGATAAAGACTCGGAGGCCAAGAGCCCGAAGACCCAGAAGAGGGACCTCGGGCAGCTGCATCACGGCTGCATCGCGGCGCGGTCGTTGTTCGTCGCGGTCGTTGCATGTCGTTGCCAGGAATTGGTCACATGGTCCACGAGAGCGGAGCGGTTGGTGGTGGTGAGCCCATCAAAAGGTTGAAAAAGAAAAACAAGATGGAGCCCACGAACCCGAATGCAAACACGTTCGAAATTCTACATATGTCCAAATGACACTCTTGTGGGACACTCTTGTGGGACACTCTTGTGGGACACTCTTGTAGGACACTCTTGTGGGTACTCTTATTTTGGGACACTCTTGATACCACCAATCATCCCGCTCACCAGCGACACGCCGCGTTTACACCAGCATGTTTCGCGCTCCCCAGTGGCACGGCGCCACGCAAACACACTTCCCACCAAGGCCTCGCAAATCCCAATGACACTGCAACATCACGAACGTAATTTCCCAATGTCACAGCGACATTCACCTCTACCACAACTCACAACCTCACGATTCCCTGCGCCTGCCACGAATCTTTCCGCGTCCACACGTCTAACGCGCTGCGCCTGCCACGAAATGTCACCTCCGTCAAACCTCGCAACCTCACGATTCCCTGCGCCTGCCACGAAAATCGCACTTCCACACCTCAAAACCCGCACAAAGTACTGCGCCCGCCACGAAAAGTGACCACATCATATCATGTGAGCTTCAACAAAATTTGCACCACACCACACGTTTGGAATGATTTCGACCCGTTCTGAGCACACTCCCATCCACCAAAATCACCATTTCAGCTGAGACTTGTCACGAGGCCAGAGCTTCGATGCCACACCCTGAAACGCAAACCCCAATGGCACGGCCACATCCAACACTCCAAAAACACGACTCTCCAAACGCTAATCCCAATGGAACTGCGCAGAAAACTGCGGATCTCACAAAACGCTGCGCCTGCGCAGTGAGCTCCACCTCCACACTTCGACATCTTACATTTCCAGACGTTTCCACGCTATTTCACACGAATCTGATACGTCACCTTTTCATCGGAAACCCTCTCCAAAAGCTTCCCCAATCGCAGCGCCTTAGCGCTCGCTCTACTGCGGACGGTTGCGGACGGTTGCGAACGGTTGCGGACGGTTGCGGGCGCAGAAACAATGGGTCGCGAACAAGGCTCTACCCCCCAAACCCCCAGAGTTAAACGAGAACCTTTCGCTACGCATTCGGGAAAACAAGTGGTGGAGATGGAAAAGGAGATTTACCTAATTCTCTTGAGGTGAAACTAAATACAAATCCAAGAGGTTCGGTATACAAATCTGTTACTGGTTTGCTGCAATCCCTCTGTATCGTTTGTAGGAACGGGGGCAATCTTGCTCGAGCTACGCTGGTTGAATGTGATTGTTGCTCTTTTTTACCCCAGGCCCCAGCCCCCGGCGGGAATCGCTTGAGATTACGTCCTTATACGCTTCACTTGCTTGAGAAACAAAGACTGAACGAACCGACCATGCCCTCATGTCCCCCTTGGCACGGACCAAGGCCACCCAGGTACTTCGTGATCTGATGCGCTGCTGCAGCCACCACACCCTGACGGGCGACTTGCATGCTGCCGACGTCATTTTCGTGGTGTGCAAATGGTCGGGATACCCGACCCAATTTTTTGGGCTGGGGCAACTGCTAACAAAGCACAAGAAATAAAACAATTTTGGTCAGAAAGTCGGGACTGACTAGTGGAACTCTGTGGAATTTGAAAGACCAGTCTACATGCAGGATCTCGCCTAATTTTGATTAACTGCTCTGATTTGTCCCAATTCCACCCCACGCATGTACAAACATGTACAAAGAAATTTTCTCTGCAAGCAATTTGTGTTTGGTTGTCTGTGGGGAGTGCAACCAAAAGTGCAACCAGAATTGTGGTTCATGCATATTTCAGGAAGAAACCCAAAGCGCATATTTGCTCCGTCTCGAACCCGTTGAAAACGGATTGCCAAGTGCCTTGGCGGAGGCTGCGATGCTCAGGAACTGCACTGAAGCCACCTGGTGATTCAAATGGCACTGCTTGCTTGAGTGACCGAATGACTGACTGAATGAAAGAATCAAAGAAACAAGCAACGAATGGCTGACTGACTGAAAGAACGAACGAACGAAGGACTGAATCAGTGAAGATTGATTGTATATTTGAAGACCAACATGAATGCGTGGAGCATTGATAAACACGAGCTGTCCATATGGTCCCACTGGCTTTTGGATTCTCTCATACTCAACCTACTTTAAGGATGTCTGGACACACATACATGTATATATATATATATATAGCGGGTAGGCTTACAGATTACAAGTACACGTACGGAAGATCTGATGAACAACGTACCAACGTATCTGAACCTCTCCACTTGTTAGCCCTTCTTTACCCGATGCTCATTCCTGGCAGGGAAAATACACAAGCATAAATGCAACGCCAAAACCACTTCCAAGGAAAACCGTTTCCAGGATAGGTCATACCACCAGGAATGTGGAAAACCTGATGAAGTGCCTAGCAGCTAAACCGGTCAAACTCGGTGACCTACTTGCCGGTGTTTCGGTGCTTACCTTCAACTTGAACCACTTTTTGTAGATCCCCACCAGCCTGGCACATGTGTCTGGAAGAGAGTATCAAACCTCAAGAAGAACATCTTGTTCCGCCAACTTTGATAGTTGATAGACACCCCTTCATGGCCAAGGGATGGTCCATGGACATGCCTGAAGGGTCTGGATTCGTCTTGCTCGAAAGACTCCACGTGCCAACGACCGTCGCCGTCCGATTTTTCCCATCTCCACCTTTAGAGCCAGCGTGAGACACACCGGCAAGGCAAAGATCAAGAAGTCGAGGGACTCCTGAAGCCGAAGTCGAATATAGAGAAGAGACACCCAGACAAGACAGCATTCCGAAGCAGGTCTTGTTGTGGAAGCCTCTGACGAGAAAAACTCAAGTTGTAAGATCCTTTCCGCAAGTCTCCATAGGAAGCTCATCTTGCGACATCTTCATCATCGAAGTACCATGCATTTCATCCCAAGCCCTCATCGAGTGCAGCCTAACTCAAAGCAATGCAATCCAACACACTAGTAAAGAAAAAAAAGGGGTGATCTCCAATGGGGAGCGATGTCTTCCTGGAAGCACTGGCAAAGGCAGACAAATCGGGAAAATGCTAGAAAGCACTGAGACATGGAGCGCCTTTCTTTGTCTTCGGCACCGTACTCTACCCGTTTGTACTTATTGGATTAGCTGCTGTCAGCTGACGAGATTCACAGAACCATCTATATGGGTCAATTGATCGCAATAACCCGAAACGGGAAACCCAAACAACTGTAGGAAATTCATCGAACACCCGAGTGTGTAACCTTGGACGTCTCGATGGGTTTGTCTTCGGACTCTTGGACAAACAACGGCTTCTGCTGCTTCTGCTGTCCGGAAGCTCGGTCTCCACCCAGCAACTTCACGGGTGATCGGTCCTCGCCCCCCCTAAAATGTCAGGCCCTGTCCTTGAAGGAGGGCACCGTGAAATTCTTCACCAAGCCCTTCCGTCCTTGGGCCACTTGCCCCCTAAAACCGGGGGTCTCGGGTGTCCGGAAAAGAAGGTGCCTGGAGAAAGATGCAGAGGACATGGAGACGCAAAGACCATGGGGGAGCCTTCTGGTGCACTTTGAAGATCCCCTCAGCCCCAGCAAGCCCAAACACAGTTGATGGAAACGGTGAGCAGCAGAACCGACTCTCTCGAGCGGTGTTGGGCTGACAGAATGAAGCATTCTTGCTCTTACACACTGAACCCGAACCATACCTAATCCCCAAGCCTCCTTGCTCCTAGTAGTAAGGCCAGGAGCCCCTAGTAGCGTCCTTGCTCCTAGTAGTAAGGCCAGGAGCCCCTAGTAGCTTCTTGTTTCTAATAGCTTCTTGTTACTAGTCCTAATCCCCAGTGAACCATCAAATGGCAGGAAGCACATATGACGATGTCAAAGCTCCAGTCTTGGGTGTCTAGTCACATTGCAGTAGACGATGTGACGGACAGACTTCTCTCAAATCGTCAACCGATGCACGGACGGAGCGATCCTGTTCTTCCCCTAACCGATCCAACAAAAGTCTGAAGCGACATTCGGAACACCTCCAGTCTGCGTGGTTTCTGGGATGGTGGGATGCCATACTCCACATCGACCTCTTCTCCAGTTGGGCTGCTACCAGGTCCTTCAGCAACCCCAAAAAGACCAGCCGTGACCAGCCACTTCACAAGATCCTAGAGACCTTCCCCGACCTTTCGTGGCCAATGTGCCCTGCAGGCTACAGGCTCTTCAGGCGACCCCCGCCTTCCGCCACCCAACCGGCCACGGTGCGCACCGCCACGACCATGGCCAGTGTGGTCACCGCCTGCGCCAGCAGCGTGGTGATGGCCGCGCCAGCGATGCCCAGGCGGGGACAGACCATGGCGTCACCCAAACCGTTCAGCACTGACTGGAGGAAGACCACCTGAACAAGAAGAGAAGTTGCAAGAGAAGGGTCATGGTTTTGGGGGAACAAAACTGGGGTTCAGGGACCATTGTACTAACCGTGTGAAAGCTGGATCTAGCGGTCCTTCCTTTTGTTCCACCAACGCCTCAAAGCGGTACGCTGCACACTGCCAGTACGTACTCCCATCTGACTCGAAGAGGGGGGACGTGGTACATTTTGTGTTGGAAGACACACATGTCTCCAGGGACCTGCCAAATTCAGGCCAAGAGCCGCTTGAGGGACCTTCAACAACACTATCGTGCAAATACTTGAGAATTCTGAAGTATACAGTGAACGGAAAAGAATGGGCTTGGATTGGAAATGAGTGACCCCTGTCCCCGCCTTAGTTACAATTTGTGCCATCACACAGTGATGTTCCAAAAGATATAGAAAGCTTGAAAATGCTTGAAGAGCTTTCACCTGATCTCTCTTGAAGCCTTAGTCTACCGACTTCCAAGCCCCGTGGATCCAGCACCGTGAACTCGGAGGCGCTAACTTGGCTGGTAACTGGGTACTTCGACCTCTCTCCCCATGGTGATGTTTGAGAGGAATCCACTTCGATCCTTTTAATCTAGTTGTTTTCCACTGCTGGTGGACCGCGGAATTTCCGCCGAGCCACCAGCAGTCCGGTGCGCGAGTCGCGGATCGACAAGAGCCCGGCATTGGCCACACGGAACAAGGCGTCCAAGGGCAAACCCAGGGCACGGATCTTCACATAGCCTAAACGATGCCAGAGCACCAGCGATTCTACGAGTAGGAGTAGGTGTCAAGTCAACAGCACTCAAGTCAACAGGCCTCAATGAGGCCATATATGCATCGTGCTTTTGAAACTGTCACCTCCACCGGGGCCCAGGACCCAGTTTGACCAGGTTTTGTCAACCTAGTTGACTAGGTGATATGTCAACCGATGATTGCACTATGCGAATAATCAGTGTGTACGTGCGCACGTACACCTCAGTGGGAAGAGGAACTTACTGTATGCACCTTTACCGAAGGGCACATGGGGGCAACTTAGTCCACGGGGGTACTAGTCACACAGCAATCGGTGCCACGGCAAAGGCCTGTCAACATGGCGCACCATATAAACATCTTAGCAAATCTAGAACTACTGGGGATACGCCCACATTCCCTCAATTCCTCATTCCTGACTAAAGCCTCGCCAGGCCCCAAGCGGTGGTTTAGTGGAGGTTCCAAAAGTATGTCTGATTGGTGTTTTACCAAGAAATTTGAGAATCATATGCAGCAACAGTATACACCAGATGTTTACCCTTCCCTACTCTGTCCCTGAAAGCAACATTGACCGGTTCATTGGAAGCAACATGCCGCTCCAACCGGGTGGCTCGCAGCAAAGGGCACCACCGGACCACGGGCACCGCCTCAGCAGAGCGAAACAAATCGAGGGAAATCGTCGCGTCCGATCTCTCCGTTCGCAGCGATGCTGTTTGTTCCCTTCGTAGCGTCCTCTTGTTCCTCATAGTAAGGCCAGGAGCACCCCGTTCGTAGCGTCCTCTGGATAGTTAAATTAGGAGGAAGTGGATGTGTCTTAGTTCGTTGAGGGCCCCTGCAACTTGAGCTATAGAAGAGGGAAATCAACAACAACAGCGTCTTACTTTTGACAAAATACAGACCATGGATGTGGAGAAAGGCAACAAGAAGGAGAAAGTGAGAAAGTGTTTTTAATTGGTTCAAAACAGGACACGGAGATGATGAGGACAATTAGGATCAGATATAGAGAGCTAGAAGCGAAGCGAGACAACAGCCTGAGGGTAAACACCTCCTCACCACCTGCATCGACCAAGACTTGAAGAAAGGGCCTCCTCCATCTACGGCCTCAGCTGGCCTTCTCCCATTCTCCCATCAAAACACCTCTCAACGTGAGAACCCTCGGCGTCACCAACTCCGTCCTTCGGACAACCGAGGCGAGGCAACGGAAGCGAGGCAAAGGCCCCCAATCTCTATCTCTTGAACCACAGAACATGCGGAAAGCGTGGGATCTGTCGGACAGACCAGTTCAAGACTGACCAGTTCCATAGTTCCATACCGCACTGGCTCTCAACCCGACTTCTCTTCCCAGTGGCAAAGCTCCACGAGCAGTGGCGCCATGAGCATGCAGGGAACCGCTGTCATGGTGCCTCATCCGTGGCGCCAGGACGACCACGGCCGGCCGGTGGACCGGTCACATGCCACATGGAACGACCGCTGAACTCTACTCTTGGAATCAGTAGAAATGGCACTCTGATTCAAAGAACGTAAAGTGGATCAAAGAATGCTGTTGGGTTGGAGGCCATCGCTGTTAGAATTGCTTGTCAAGGATTAATGCGTTCATGTTCGATTTGGCATGATGTTTCACGATGGGTCAAATTGGACTATTTCTGGTTGATTCTCTGATTCTCTCAGCTCCACCGGTAGAATTAGCACGTGAAGGAACCGTTTTGGCAAATACACCACCTGTTCCTCATCCCGTTCAATCCAAAAGAAAACAGATTTTTTATGGTCATAATCCGGTCATATCTTGTCAGGAATTCAACAAATATCTTGAAAGTCCCGGATGGCCAAAATCTCAGTTGACAAAAACCAAACCTACCAGACTCACCTGACTCAACTTCCTTCCTGACTCACCCTGCTCACTCTTTCGCAGACTGCACCTACGCACCAGGCGATGAGCACGGAGCGTGAGAGCAGCTTCTGGCGTTGCTGTTGGCCGTGGGCGGTGACCAAGACGTTCAAAGTGCCGATGGAGATAAAGGATTGCCTCAGTCTCGAAGGAAACACCAACACTTTCCTGACTCACATCACTAGTAGGTTGGAGGCCATTGCTTTTACATAGCTTGGAATTGCTTGTCGAGGAGTGAAGCTTTCATGTCTGGTGGGTGGAGGAAACAGTCTTAATTGAAAAGAAGAGATGGTTCATCGGTTCATCCATCCTGCACCAGCGCCCTGTCACTCGGACAGGTGCCACCTGCAACGTGCCTGCCACCGTTTCATGCCAGGCCAGGTCTGGTTGAACATGTCGGTAAATGACTAGAAGGGCACGGAGGGGTCTGTTGCAGGTCAGGAAAGTTATTGGTTGAAGGCTGCTTTGAGGTGACAGTGCCGTTCTGTCTTCCCGACCCAAATCAGAGGATGATGAGTTGCCTCAGTCAAATGTCACCAGGAAAACGCGGAGTGTGATCGTTCGCCACTTTGGCCAACCCTGTCTCTCTCATCTTCCTAGGATGGATCACAACTTCAAAGCTGCTGCTCTTTAAGTTGTTTTTGTCTTGGATCAAAGGAGTCCGCATGTTTCAAGTAGTGAGTGTCCTAAAAATGGCGTATGGGCGTCTACCTTTCATGCCAGGTGGTGGAAGTTTTCTGAGTATGCCTTTCCTTGCTGGCACTTTGATGGGGTCGCGCAATATATCACAGCTACCATCAAAAATCGATGAAGATAGTCTAAGAAAGTACTGGAGCAAGGACAAGTTAAACATAATGTTAATAATGTTAAGGTTAAGCTTCAAAAATCGAGATGTGGTTTCCTCGCTTTGAAACAAGGACACCCTTCAGGAGGACACATCTTAGTCCGAAGACCAAATGTTTGCCGAAACAGCTCTGTCGCTGGCCCAAGGTGCAAGTAGGAGAGGCTATCCTGGCGATTTCCCAGTGTGCACCAACCGGTGAAGGCGGATGTAAGCTTTCCCGGGATGGAGCGAGGCTGTGCGAGTAGTTTTAACTGTCTTTGGACAGGTTGGGGTTCCCAATGTGATCGTCAAGCTGGATGTGGGATGCTTCGATCTGATGTTGCTGCTCCAACCACAACTATCGGCAAGATGGCAAGAGGGGTGACCCTTGGTTGTGACCCTTATGGCTTATGGAGGGAACAACCCCAATCCGTCACCCAGATGTTCGTTATGACTCGAAATGAACACCTGTGCACATACCTCCCGTCACGAAATCCACTTATTTTGGAACCTCCAGGAAAACCCAGAAAAGAATAACACCATACAACACCCTGCAAAAACCTCTGCCAAACATCCGAAGAACGCCTTGGAACACGCTTTCCAATTCTCTCCACGGCTCCAGAAAGCTGGTGCCCGGCGCCAGGGCGGCCAGCTGCACCGAGCCGCCGCAACGGCCCACGAAGGCGCTGTCGATCAAGCCTTGGAGCCTCGGGGGTCCGAGCGACGACGAACACCGCAACACCAACGGAGCGATCGGACGCGAACCGAACGGGGCCTGGCCTTACGACGAACGGAGCAAGAGGACGCTACGTTCGTAGCGTCCGATCGCTCCGTTCATTGCGATGCCCTTTGTTACTAGTAAAGCGAACGGACGCACCGCTTCGGTTTAGGCGAGAAAACGGGAGAAACTCCTGGTGAACCTGTCTCGGTGGTTGTGTGTGTTGTTTCATGAAATCGTTGATCGTCGTTGTAGGAAACACGGTCACATACTGTGCGTGAAAGAATAATGTGATTGTGGCTTGGTTCTGGCACTCTTCCATCAACGAAGCAAGTCTTTTTGCCACATTCTTAGAAGCCACAAGATTGCCCACACGTATCTTCCACTCAAGGGGCCTTCATCTCCTAAGAATAAACTCAGATGAAGGATTCCAGATGAATTCACCGACCGGAACTTGCGCTCTCATGCCAGAGCTGCTGGCGGCAGAGCAAATGCTTGGCATTTGGGTCCAAACTTCGCCCCGCACCCTTTGGAAGATTGCAGCTCAGGGGTAGATCGGACCGCTCACCCATAGCAAATGGGCCGGACTGTGACGGTTTGGACTTACTGCTCAGCATTTAGCATGTTCTACATTTTCTGGCGCTACCCCCATAGATTTACAGTATGCAGATTCCTGCACTTCCCCACGTGCATGTGCCCTAAGGACTGCCCTGCTTGGCTGCAGGTTTCCACAACCAAACAACACACACGGGATTTGCCCTTCGAACCACCGCAGTCGACCGCCACGTCAGTCGTACAGCACCAGAAACGTAGAGGCTAAGAAGGTCAGCATCACCGGCCAAACGAAAGTCAGCACCTCACACGTCTCACAGCAGTTGTCTACAAAAAACATCAGAGAATCCGACTGTTGCTTTGTATTTCTTCTGCAGAAGCAGCTCAAGAACGCCAGGTGAAGAAAAACGTTTTTTACGCATGGAATCGATGGAGAAAGTCAATCCCGGACCCTCACTTCTGCCGTATCTACTGAAGGAGGGACAAAGAGCCCTAAAAGGGTCGGAGTTGAAGATCAATTACCACCCAGCCTGGATCCCCAAAGAAGTAGATCTCAAACACCTTGTTGAGTTGCCCTAAAACCCATTCCATGTCTAGATTTTAACACCCAAGAATAACATGCTCCAGAATGCCATAGACTCAATAGATCATATGATACCCAAACATGCAGGCATCAACCTGGAACCCCTTGGAGCTGCAAAGTCAGTGACCAGGCTACTAGCTTGAGTTTAACCCACAACCCGGCGCCTCCTTCACGCTGACCTTCTCTGTTCCTGTCCGCTCTGCCGCATGTCTCCTCGCCAACCCCCGTGGCACCGCCACGCGGACTCTGCCGCCAGCGCAAGCGGCGCAAGCGGCACAGGCGGCGCAAGCGGCTGCGGCCTCGCCCAGAAATGGTCGCGGCCGTGTTGGCCGCGGCCACCGATCTCCGTGGTCTGCGTGGCGCTGCGCCGTCGACACCGGCGTGGGCGTGGGCAACGCACGGTGCAGCCGAAACAGTGCCATGGCGAGGGCCCCCAAGCGTTGCAACTTGGAGAAGTTTGGGTTTGATGAGAAGTCTGGGTTCAGCATGAAGACTGCTCGAATAGAAAAGCAGTTAAAACTAGTGAGCGTTGACTCTGGACTGAGAAACGATTGGTAACTTCTCCTTGCAGTGGTCCACGCTATAGCATCTGGGTGCAAACATGTCAGCGTTCGTTTGCATAGACTGGTTGTCCCCAAAGAGATGTAGAACGGTTCCAAACATCCTCATTGGGATGCAGTTTTCTATCTGTTTTTGGGTCACTATAGAGAGATGGGTAGGGAAGGGACTCAAGAGGGCCCTGAAGACTCCTTGATCAACAACATTCAAGAGCATATTCAGCTCCATCAGCTAAAGGTAGTAGCTAGTGACTTTGAGTGCCGGATCCAGTGGACCCTAATGCACCATGAATGATGCAACAGCATTCTCAACTGTTGCTGAAGATTTGTTGAACTGTCTCGTTGCAGCCCCCCAAACGACCAGAACGTGGTATCTCTTGCAACCAAGCGGGGACCGACGGAACGACCCACATGTCTCTGTCTTCTTCATTCGAAGGCGTTCTTTGGGCCTTCGACCTGAGCCAAACGGCTGGTGCCGGCGCATCACCACATGATCTTCCAACGTGGTGATGTGCTTTTCGTCAAAGCTCAAATAGTCAAATACCGATCCCTCAGATTTGCCACAGGAGTCTCCTGGAGATTTGGGAAGAATTCCTGTTGGCGTTGCTAGGCGTTCCAAGGAAAGATCCGCCCTCAAAGATCACATCTGTGAGTTTGCCAAACTCAGACCACTTCATGCTGTGAAGTATATGTTTCATGAAAGTGTAACCTTGTGGCCATCACGGCCCAATATGCCACTGAAGTGGCGGGACTCGATCGATGCAAGCCAATGGCGCTGCAAAAGGGTGCGTGACTTCGTGAGCAAGCACTTCAGGTTGTGAAACTTCGTTTGTTCACTTCCCCACTTGGTCCTTCTACCTCCGGTACCAGTGTCCAAGTGACATTGGTAGCGGAGCCGCCGATCACAGGCGGCTCCCAGCCACTCCGCTACAACTACTTCATTGTCCCCTTCCACGCCCACCTCACTGACAACGGAAACTTCACCCACAACCTTGCTTCCCTCTTCATAGACAGGAGCAGTTCTCTCAACCGAGCTCTTTCTTGCTGACGAGCGCTACCTTGCTCATTGAAGAGCTCTATCTTGCTTGCAGTGGTTTCTGAGCGCTACCTCCTTGAGTATGTCCTCAGAAAAGAAGGCCGAACTTGACACTTTCTCGGCCAGAGACAGTTTCATCCCGCTGTTCGACGGCTCCTTGACTGGATATCGCGAATGGCGGAAGAGGATCTTGATCTACTACAAGAAAATGACCTTGTCGAAACGACAAGGAGAGGCCATCCTGAACCTACTGGGCAGTCTGTCCGGTGTTGCTTGGAAGTTGTGTGAGGACTTCAACCTGGACAAGGCCGAAGATTCCGGCGCCCTCGAAGAAATACTGAAGACACTCGATGCCTCGTTTCAGTACGACGCCAATGTGGAGATGCCGGCCGACTTTGCCTCGTACTTCGAGCACCTGTCCAGAAAACCAGGTCAAACACTCCTCAACTTCGTCACGGACCACGACGACCGCTTGAAGCAGATCGAGAAGCATGGAGTGAAGCTCCCAAGCCAGATTCAAGGCTGGTTTCTTCTGGCCAAAGCAGCACTCACCCGAGAACAACGACAGATGATCATGACCCAGGCTGCTTCCTTGGACCGTGCCAAGATCCAACAGGCGATGTTTGCTATCCTGGGCCAAGACTACAAGGGTGGAGGTCAGATGCTGCGAGACCGCTGGAACCGAGCTTCATCTGGAAAAGGCCGCTCCTACTATGCAGGTGATGATGAAGAAGCAAACTATGAATGGGATGAAGCCTTCTACGAGGAGGATGATGCCTACTACATGGACGAAGACGGCAACTATGATGACACCTGGTGGGAGACCTTCGACTCCGACGCCGTCTACTATCAGGACGACGGCGATGAAGCTGAGCAAGAATTGAATTCGACACTGAAGAATTTGATGAAGCCTATGCCTCCTATGTTGATGCCCGCAAGAGGTTCAATGACCTGAAGCTCAGCAGAGGATTCCTCCCTGTGGTTGCCCTCCAAGATTCTGCTGCCTCCTCAAGCTCGACGACCTCTCAGCAGAAGCCCTATAAGGGCATGGGAAAAGGGAGAAAAGGAAAAGGCAAGGGCAAGGGGAAAAGTTCCACCTACCGATTTGATCGCCCTCCTGCCAAACAACCTGATCCAAAAGGAAGAGCCAAATCAGCTTTGGCACCTGCTTGTATGAGATGCGGCTCGACATCGCACAAGACCGCACAGTGCACTCAATCAGGAGCTCCAAAGCCTGCCAACACCTCCACTGGCAAGCGCCAAGCTGTTGAAGGCATGGCCATTCTTAGCGATGAGACCACTTTGGTGATGCTTGAAGATGCAGCTGGCCATGAACGACCTGATTGCGCAATGATTGACCCTGGCGCTTCGTCCTTCCTGATGGGATCAGGTCCCTTGATTCGATACATCCAGCACCTGAAGCAGTTGGGTTACGACACTTCGCAACTCAAGCTCCAGCGCTGCCAACGGACGTTCCACTTTGGCGGCGATCACCAAAAAGTCAGCACTTGGGCTGCAACAGTTCCGGTCTACCTGAACGGCACCCACGGACTCCTCCAAGGATTTGTCCTGAAAGGTGAAACTCCCATGCTGATCGGCAGGCCCATCATCAAGGCTCTTGACATGTCGATCGACTTTGCTCGCCAGCAACTCAAGTTTGGTGACAACGACTGGCAAGCCGCCGTCCTTGGCCGCCATGAAGAATACTTATTGGACCTCACCGCGACCTTTGAGACGGAACAGCTTGCATGGGAGCCTTCCTTCGACCTCCAGCTAGATGAGACCCTCGGTGAATATGGCACCTTTGAAGAATTCCTCACTGAAGAACACCTCTACCAGGTCGAAGAAGAGTTGCCACCCGAGGAGACAAGCCCTATGACGGCCAAGCACTGGAAAACCTTGGTCATGTTGACCCAAGCTCAGCTGAACACCACGAATGCCTTCGTTGACCAAACCCTGAAGGAAGAAGCCGCTCCACGACCTCGAGCACTCTGGGAAGTCTACACTGGCCGGGCCCGACTTTCGAAGATTGCAGAAGCAGTTGGCATGACCACCAAGACGTTCGGCTTCGAGACAGGATGGAACTTCGCGCTTCAGTCCCACCAGCGCGCCTTCCTGAACCTCATGGATGAAGAGATGCCGGACGAAGTCTTCTTATCGCCTAGCTGCGGCCCCTGGTCCAGAATGCAGAACATCTCAGCCAACTCCCAGCCGAGACAAGAAATCCTCCGAGGCCTTCGTGAATGGCACCATCGAACTCACCTTCAATTTTGCAAGAAGGTGTACCTGAAGCAGCTCCACTCCGGAAGACATGGACACATCGAGCAACCCACTTCGGCTCTTTCTTGGGAAACTTCAGCATTGCAGTCGCTTCCTGGCCTCCGTGCTCGACATCATCAGTGTCAATATGGAGCAGTTTGCATGGATGTCACCGGCACTTGGAAGCCTGCCAAGAAGGACACTACCATTCTGACCACCAAGCGTGCTGTTGCTGAGTCCATGTCTCGTCTTTGCCCAGGAGATCACGAGCATTGCCGCCTTGAAGGGCACATGAAAGGACATGGCACACATCGCACTTCCTTCATGGAGGACTACCAGCCAGCATTTGCCGCGACCTTGGCAACTGCTCTTGCTAGCTCTGAGCGACCTCAGACTTGGGAGGATTCCTATGTCGTCCGGGAGCACACCAAGTACTTGGGAAAGATCGTTGACCTACATGCTGAAGGCAAACAGAATGCCCTCAGAGTCATCCAGAAGCTCCATCGGAACCTTGGACATCCTTCAGCCCAAGCACTAGTTGACCTCCTTCAAGCCAGAGGCGCCTCGAAAGATGTGTTGGCTGTGGCTGAAAACTACTTGTGCAGTTCATGCCTTCGATACAAGAAGCCGAACCAACCGGCTCCAGCTACGACCAACAAGGCCGAGCGCTTCAACCAGACAATCCAGGCTGATGTGTTCTGGGTTCGCACTGACAAGAAGAAGTGGCCCATCCTTGCTGTCCTTGATTGCGCCACTAAGTACCAAGTCGCATGCCAGATCCAGTCAGAGCAGACGCAGGACTACATCCAGTCCCTTGAGCGACACTGGATTGCACACTTCGGCCCTCCAGAGGAGCTTATCACCGACGAAGGACGTGGCTGGTTGAGCAATGAGTTCATGAACTGGTCCGATGAGCATAGCATCAGCCACAAAGTAGCTCCTGGCGAGGCTCATGAACGCCTTGGTCAAGTGGAAAGGCGACACTCTGTCCTTCGCAAGGCCATTGAAGTGTACATGCACGACTTGCAGCTGGAAGGTCGAGATGGTATTCGACAAGCCCTGACCTACATCCTTCCTCAGATAAATGCTCAGCCGACTGTCGCTGGCTTCTCTCCGACTCAATGGGTCCTTGGATATCAACCAGCTCAACCTGGTCTCTTGCACTCCGGTTCCTGTGCACTACATGGTCATGAGGATTTTGAGAAGCACCTTCATCAACGCAATGTGGCAAAGACTGCAATCCTCCAGGCCGAGACCGACAGGAAACTGAGGCGCGCCCTCCTGAGGCGCTATGCAGGAGTCAATCAAAGGCTCCTGGCTGGTCAGCGATGCTTCTACTGGCGAGATGCTCAGCAACATGAACTCTGCAAGATTCGCTGGCGAGGACCTGCAAAAGTCGTTTGTGTCGAAGAAAAAGATGGCAGTCCTCATGTCTACTGGTTGGCGCACAAGACACAGTTGATTCGAGCAGCTCCTCACCACGTCAGACCGGACTTCACCTCCATTGAGGACACGGCAGTTGAAAACCTTAAGGATGCCACCTCAACTTTGCAAGCATTGAAGTCCCGTGGTGTGACTCGCTACGTCGACCTCAACAAGGCCAACAAGCAGGACCTCTTCGACGTTGAAGAGCACGAGGAAGAACTTTCCCTAGACGAAGGTCCTGAGCTGAAGCGACGCCGACTGGCGCACCAACCTGATGAAGAACAAGACATGGAGGAATACACTCCCTCCGAGCCATCGGAACCTCAAGGAGTTCCATCCTTCTCAGCACCTCAGATCGAGACAGATGAACCGATGCCTGCTGCACTTCCTCCACTACCACGTCCAGAAGATCTACCAGCAGTTCCTGGCTCTCCTAGCGCACTGTCAAGATCTGATCAGCCTGAACCGTCGATAGAGCCTGAACCACCGACTGTACCTCCAACTCCAGTTCACCTTGATCCGGTGACTTCCGAGGCCTACAAGACACCAACAGCTCCAGAGACGTTCCAACAGCAGAGGCTTCGACTGGACAAGCAGGAGACTCTTTCCTTTGGACCTCAACGACCCCGACATCATGTTGAACACACGCCGTATGACAAACCGGCAGCTGAATCCAGCGAGATGGTGTTCGAGGTCCAAGATCTAGACTCTGATAGCCTTCCAAAAGGGTGGACCTTCAACAAGAACAACCACACCCTCGAGCTCAAGCACAAACTGGCCGATTTCTGGGAGATCACTGGCGGATGCCTCATCCGTCATCATGTACGCCCACGGTCGAAGAAGTTCATGCCAAATGACATCACGGATCTACCAATACCTCTGGAGAACTTGGACGACGTCCGGGTCACCGTCTTCCGTGAACCTGGTTGTGACTCGTCATCCACCACTGACCACTTCAAGACCGAGAATGTGTTCTCCAAGAACTCCAAAGAGATGCCCAAGCGACTTCCTGCCAAATGGATTGGCTGCACGATCTTCCAGATCAATGCTACCACACGAAAGGAACTGGGCATGACAGCCACTATGTCATCGAGCTCAACTTCGTCCCTGCGTCCCATTCGAAAGGCAGCTCAGCACGTAAAGACACAGCAGCTTCGCCACATGAAGAAGGAGAAGAACAAGACTGAGGTGAGAGAGAAAGCACTGACCCAAGCCGAGCAACAACTTTTCTATGAAGCAAAGTGCAAGGAACTTCGAAGCTTCTTTGAATGTGGTGTCTGGGAGTTCACTACCTCAGACAAGGCCGATGCCCAACGCACTTTGTCTAGCAGGGTGCTTTTGAAGTGGGCCAAGAATCCTGACGGCACTCCTCGAGCCAAGGCCAGACTGGTTGTCCGCGGCTACAACGATGCCGATGCCCTCGCTGGAAACCTGGACACTCAATCTCCAACTGCATCCAGACTAGCTCGAAGCTTGTTGCTCTCCATCTCATCGATGCTCAAGTGGCATGGCTGGTCTGCAGACGTGGCGACAGCATTCTTACAGGGTATGCCTCAGACAAGACAGTTATGGCTTCGCCTGCCCAACGACTGCTTGGAGATCCTTGGCTGCGGACCGGAGACTCGCATGGCCCTGATTAAGCCCGTCTATGGTCAGCTTGACGCTCCCCGTCGATGGTGGCAAGAAGCAACAAGAAGATTGACAAAAGAAGGTTGGATACCTCATGAGTTGGACCCTTGTCTTTTTGCACTTCACCACACCTTGGAGGATGGCACGACAGTTCCATGTGGCCTCATCGCCTTGCACGTCGATGACATGCTAGGAGCTGGAGATCGCAGTTGCCCGACATATGTTGCAGCTGAGCGCCGCCTGAAGGAAGTTTTTGAATTTCGAAGTTGGCAAGAAGACAGTGAAACCATGGAGTACTGCGGTGTTTTGCATGACCGCAAGGACTTTTGTTGGACATTGTCACAACGACACTTCATCCAGAAGGTCAAACCGGTCACCATCCACAGAGGCAGATCTCCAGAAGATCCCATGACGGAAGCTGACCGATCGCAACTCAGAGCTCTACTTGGCAGTTTGCAATGGCCATCTGTGCAGTCGCAACCTCATTTGCAAGCAAGTTGCAGCCTCATCAGCGGTCAGCAACGCTGTGGAAAGTTGAAAGCCATCATGGAGGCCAATGCTTTACTGAAGTTCGCAAAAGAACATGTAGATGTTTCGCTGAAGTACGAGCCATTTCAGTCCATCAACAGTCAAGCAGATCTCATGAAGCTTCGCCTGGTGATCATGTTCGATGCATCTCATGCTGCCCGCGAAGACCACTCTTCGCAGGGAGGACACCTGGCAATCCTTGTGCCGGAAGAAGCCTTCCAGCAGGAGACTCCATACCATGTGGTGGATTGGCGCTCCTACAAACTTCCAAGAATAGCTCGCTCAAGCCTTAGTGCAGAGGCTCAGGCAGCTGGAGGTGCTAGCGATACTGCAGAATACATCTGCAGGTTTTGGTCCATCATTTTCAACCCCTGGCAGAGGTTGAGAGACCGACTTCAAGAGGTTTCGCCTTTGACTCCGACGCTTGTCACAGATGCAAAAGCTCTCTATGATGCTTGGCACAAAGAGACAGCTACGTCAGCAAGTTCCTCAGTGGACAAACGCACTTACTTGGAGATCAAGGTCGCCAAGCAGCAAACCTCTGAACTCGGAGGATGCCTCAAATGGGTCAGCAGCGAAAGACAGTTCGCCGACGGCCTGACAAAAGGATCTACAAAAGGACTACTTGCTGATCGTTTGAGGCGGCACCAAATCAAACTGGCCTGGGATCCATCCTATACCTCGGCCAAGAAGAAAAGCAAGCAAGAAAGAGAAGAAAGCCGGCAGGAATTTGCCGAACCAAAGATGAAGAGGAAGCCCACGAGAAAACAACCACATCAACCAGAACAGTCACCTAACTTCACCCAACAACTAGAGAGTGTGCATGAGGAGCCCTATGAGATGGACGAGATTGAGCAGCTTGAGAACCCCAACGAGAACCTCGACAGACCATGGCCCAGCTCTTCGAACTTGAAGACTCCTATGGCTATGCTGGTCTACTTCACTCAGATCAAGGCGGTCACGGCCGGGTTCTCGGGTGTCCACACGCCGCTGGAACCGGAAGAGATCTGTCTTCCAAGTGATGGCCCAACAGTTGAAGACTGGTCGATACTGACCTACATGTCCATCTTTGTCCTCCTCACCATCCTCATCGTGAGCTACCTGTCCTACAAGTTTGGAAGAATGGTTGAGAAAAGAAGACAGGTGAAAGATTTGGATGTGAAGCTGAGGGTGGCTCATGGTCGCAACCAAAGGCACTTTGATGCAGCCTTGGATGAGCAGAACCTTGCTCTCGACCGCCGAATGTCGCAGCTAGAGAATGACTTGGTGAAGGCCGCTGAAGAGCACGCTACCACTCGCAGCAACCACAACGAGATGATTGCTCAATGGCAGATTGAACAACAAGAAGCTGAAGAGATAGATCAAGCCTTCCAACAATGCCAAGCTCACCTGTCGCGGTGCTTCCGCGAACTACAGGATCACATCAATGATGAATGTCCCATCGAGATGGGATGCTATGTGGCACCATTCGGCCACACATGGCACACGACTCGAGAATGTCATGGTTTGAAGCAAGCTCACCGAGTCGACCACCGTCCATGCTGCCACTTTTGCACACCAACTCCCCGTACACCCTTTCGGGTGAACAGCTTGAGCGGAACCACACTGTGGGAAGATATGCAATCTTGGAGGCGGCAGTGGGGCGCACGCTCCTACGAAGAATGGCTGGTGGACTAGCTGCCGAGTTTTATTTTACCCTTTTTCACCGGTGTGAGTTTGCCAAACTCAGACCACTTCATGCTGTGAAGTATATGTTTCATGAAAGTGTAACCTTGTGGCCATCACGGCCCAATATGCCACTGAAGTGGCGGGACTCGATCGATGCAAGCCAATGGCGCTGCAAAAGGGTGCGTGACTTCGTGAGCAAGCACTTCAGGTTGTGAAACTTCGTTTGTTCACTTCCCCACTTGGTCCTTCTACCTCCGGTACCAGTGTCCAAGTGACAACATCTATTATCAAGAATATATAGTCTTGATTGATCACCTATTGTTCTCAGGTAGTGCAAGAATCCTCATGCCCGTCACAAATACAGAAATACCTTTCACGTTCACCTCGATTTTGGTGCACCGCAAGAGGGAGGACAAGAATTCTAACTGGCTGGTTGACCAATCTCGGCAAGGCAGTGCTAGAGATTGCTACCAGCTACCTAAACACTACTTCGATACCAAGAAATGTGGTGAGCATGTTACAATTCCAGCATGAGAAAGGCCAATGAACCTTTTGTGACTCTTGTAATTACATCTTGTTCTCAGTTGTACTCTATCGAATAGATCTGGCTCTGGGCTGAACTCAACTAATTGTTTCACTCGCCTCCAAAAGCAGCTCCAACCGGCCTCCGTGTCCTCTACTTTGATGTGTTCACGCACCCGGAAATTTGCCCACCGACATCGTACTAGATCACCTCTCGGACTGTTCTGAAATCCCCAGTGTGATCCCAAAACAGATCCCCGAACGAGAGGAAATGAAAAACAACCAACTCGTTTCGTTCCCCCCCCAAAATGCAGGGCCCCGGGCGGTTCGGGTGCCGCCCGAGAAGGTCCCAGTGTTGGGCTGAAGCGTCTTGAAGGACCTGAAGGAGGGAGCGACCGGCGTCCCAGATGTCGCCAATGCTGCACAAAGAAGCGAACGGCGACAGCGGTCCACGAACGGCTGAGTGTCGAACGAAAACCCAGATCGCGAGCCAAGTAAGGTCTGTTCGGATCCTCCAGAGCACCATCCTTGAATCACACTATCACAAGTGTTGAGCGCCTACAATGGGCTTAATCGATTTCTTGAGTTGGCCAAGTGAACTAATTCTAATTCCTCACGACCTCACCACCCAAGCCCCGCACTCCCGCTCCGACCCGCGATCTCGCGCTCGCAAAAGATGCTCCCACTCTCGGCTCCAAAACATTCAGCATCAGCTTGTTATTACTAGCTTCTTGTTTCTACTAGCTTTATTGTTACTAGTAGTAAGGCACCTGTTGCTACTAGCGTGGCACTTGTTACTACTAGCTGTGCGCCACTGCGCAGGCCTCAAGAGCTCGGCGACATCGTTCCGGAGCCGTTGCTTGTTCTGGTACTGGTACGGCACCTTCTGAAGCACCTGCAACCCGAAGGGCGTGTAGATTCGTCGGCGTATAGCTGCGGTCCGACGGCTTCCGACTGGGCTGATTTCTAGGCGACATCATCTATTTTATGGAGGTTCGAACCACATTGTGGGTCCGGGTCAGAGTTTTTGGGCAAAGGACAAGAAAAAGAGTGTTGAAGCTGAATCAAATACAAGAATACTGCAAGGGCAGGGAAGTTCAAAACCACGGTCCATGATGAGCCAACTTCGAGGGACTTAGGACTGGCCACGTATTTTCAGTGTTCTTAATCCCGTAGAGTCCCACGAAGTATTCATAAGAGCACTCTGGTGGAGGGATGATGATAAACTCCTAAACATGGAGCGTTCGGGGGGGTTGTGTTCCCCAATGATGAAAGCAGCTGAAGGCCATCTATGGCCTTCCAATACTCTTGGTACTGACTTGGTACCTTGGCGACACCATGCTCTCTCACCTTTTATATATACATATGTTGATTTGGTCGACCCTGCAGGGACTTTTACGCCCAAGAGGAAAACAGGTCCGCGCGGTGCGCGGAGCAAGGGCTACCATCATTGGTAGCGGAGCAGGTAAAATCCTGACTCCTGTAGGATTCGGTGCGCTGGACGCATACCTAGGTCGTCGACCGTGCTGCTATGGAGGCTGGCACTTCTCTCCGTTATTTCAACGGAGAAGACTGTGATCACCGAGAGTATAGGAGGTGGAAACAATGGGTCGTGAACAAAATGCGGACCATGGACAAGCTGGCTGAAGATTCTCGTGGATCTTTTGTTTGGACTCTTCTTTCTGGCCGTGCGCTCGAGGTTATCGAGCACCTCAAGGAGAGTGACTACCAGGTCAAGGGCGGGGACAAGGTGATCTTCGACCTCCTTGACAAACGTTGGCCGGAATTGGACCGGACAGATGAGATAGGAGAAAACATAGCTGCTGTATTCGCCCTGAAGGCGACAGAGGGCGAGAGTGTCCGCCAATGGTGTGCTCGAAGCCGTGAAACCTTCGACCGCTGTGCGCGAAAGACTGGAGTGAAATTCCCTGAAGAAGCTCGTGGATGGATACTCCTGAATTGCAGTGGTCTTCAAGCTGAACAACGTGCGGTCGTACTGGCACGTGCTCAAGGGGACTTGAAGTTTGATCAGGTCTCGCAATCGATGAGGTCTTGCTTCCCGGACTATGTGGTGCCCAAGAAGCGAGCCGTTGCCGCTGTGACCTTGGACGACCCCTCTTCTGTGTCAGAACCCCTGGACGAGCCGTCATATGACGGGTTTCGTGATGTGGAGTTGTTTTTGGCCGAACATGGCCATCATGAAGAGGATCCTTCATTTTCAGCTGGTGACACAGAGGGCTTCGAGGAGGAAGAGGCAGCTGAGATTTTAGCTGCGACATGGAAAGAAAAGAGGGCTGAGTTGAACATGGTGCAAAAAGGACGTCGTTTTTTCTGCGCCTGATGCCCGCAAGGGAGCTGGAGCGTCCAAGGACTTCAAACGGTCCTTCAGGGTTCAGGTGGAGGAGCTGAAGCAACGGACACGATGCCGTAAGTGCGGAAAACTGGGACATTGGCAACGAGAGTGTCGCCAGGGCTCTTCGTCATCGGCTTCCCACCAGGCTCCAAGCCATGCTGCAGGAACTGTCCAAGTCTGTGAGCCACTTGAACATTTTGTATGTACTGCTGCTCGCTGTGAGGAACATGAAGTGCTATTGGTGAGCAGTCCAGGTTTTGCAGTACTGGACAGCGGCTGCGGGAAAACAATCATCGGTCGCGACACGCTGAACTCCTTTAAGGACATTTGGCAAAGACATGGTATTGCTCCCCGACCAGAAAAGGCGGAACGCAATAGTTTCCGCTATGGGAATGGTGAACAAGAAATGAGTGAAACTGTGGTGGACATGCCCGTCTTCTTGGCCGGACGCCCCGGCTATGTGACAGCTGCCGTAGTTAAAGGGAGAGCTCCCTTGTTGCTTTCTCGGCCTGCCCTGAAGAAGTTGCAGGCTCAAGTTGATTTTTCAGGTGACACCCTGCAAGTTTTTCCTGATCGAGTTCGGGTGCCCCTGGAGGTCAATGCAGCTGGACAGTATGCCATCAAGGTGTCCGATTTCCCAAGTCAGGCTCAAACCATGTTTCCGCCGCTGGCCCATGACGAGCAGGCCACTCCAGAGCCGACAGCATGCCTCTCGGTGGCGTATGATCGTCATCCCCAAAAACAGAAAGACTATTGGGAGTATAGGCCTCAAGAACGCATTGTGATTAGACACCATCGTAAGCCCAGGGAAACCTTGTTCACACCAAACAACACACAGTGTCCAATCGACGTGCATCTTCTTCAGGCCAGTCGAACTACTACCGTCGATAGCCCGGCCTCCGTCCTCCGAACAACAGAAGATTTGTGGACCGATCCGGAGAGAGCCCATCGCAAACATGATTCGAAGCCGTGGACCGGAACCACCATCTTCCAACTCCGACCCGATGCGTCAGTTCCGATCCCCGTCGGGGCCCAGGACGAAAAGCTGAGTGTCATGCACTGGACTGCCAAACAACATCGGCAGCTCATGGCTCAGCTGCAGGCTCCCGGTCCTGTCAAGGGTTCATCCTTTGATATCATCGAAGTGTTTTCTCCGCCTCGTTTTGCGCTTGAAGGTGCAAAGGTCGGATGGTCTGTGTTGTCGGCCGACTTATGCACAGGTTGGGATTTCCGCCGCCGAGCCGATCGTGATGCACTCAAGGAGCATGTTCGAACAAGCCGACCCAAGTTGTTAGTGTGTTGCCCTCCATGCACGTGGGCAGGTGGATGGTGGCACCTCAACCGCCTACACATGACTGATAAGGAGGTCGCTCAACGGGAATTTTGGACCAGGGTGTTCATTCAGTTTTGTTGTGAACTCATGGAACTGCAGTTTTCGTATGGTGGACAATGTTTGTTCGAACACCCCAAAGATTCTGTAGCTTGGCATCACCCCAGCATGGTGAAACTGACCAAGTTCATGCACATGATCGTCGTCGATATGTGTCAGTATGGCCTTCGAATCCCAGGTGGCGACCTGATCCGGAAGACCACAAATTTGTTGGTCTCACATGAGTGCATGAAGGGAATTGCCAAACGATGCCCCGGGTCGTCCCATGGAGATCACTCCAGACATCAAGTAGTGGCCGGCAGTCACCCTCAGGTAGGAGCGATCAGTACTTTTGCAGGTAAGTACACTCCAGCCTTTGTGAAAGCTGTTCTTCGCACTGTCAAAGGACTCCCGGAAGCTGAGTGTCTCATAGTGATGGATGACCGGAACATCGAGTGTCTCGTCGCTCATTCGCTTGAGGAACTGAACCAAGAGCCAGAAGATAAGATCGGATCAAGCCTCCGTAAGTTGCATAACAACTTAGGCCATCCTTCTCAAGCCGTGTTGCTAAGGGTCCTCAAGCATGGAGGAGCATCAGTAGCTGCCATCGATGCTGCCCGTCGATTCCAGTGCGATCAACCCCAAGGTAGCCCTTCCTGCTCAAACCACAAGGGTGACTGAGTTCAATGCTGTTGTAGGGGTGGATGTTAAGTATCTCAAGGGATGGCAGACCAATCAGCGAATTCCAGCTATTAATATAGTGGACTTTGCCAGTTCGCTTCAGATGGTGGTGCCGATATTCCGGAAAGAGACAGCTCAGGTCATGCGTCAAGTGTTCATGGAACGGTGGGTTTCATGGGCTGGTATGCCCCAGGAAGTGATTTGTGATTCGCACAGGGCAAACATCGCTGATGCCTTTTCACTTGTCCTTGAACAGGGCGGCGCCTCATTTAAGCTGACGGCGGCAGACGCCCACTGGCAACTGGGCAAGGTCGAGGTTCATGGTGGTTGGTTTAGCAGGGTGTTAGACCAAGTGTTGACTGAGCATGAACCCCGTACGCAAGAAGAATGGTTGGATTGTGTCCATGCTGCTCATTGCAAGAACCAACTGATTCAGGTATATGGTATGACACCTTCCCAATTTGTGTTTGGAAAGAATCCGAGAGTGCCTGAAAATTTGTTGGACGAGCCGTTGGACATAGTCCCTGCCACTGCAGCTCTCTATGAAGAAGCAGTAGCCAAACAAGTGGCTATTCGAGCTGCAGCTCGCAAAGCCGTCCTCGATCTGCAAGACAGCAAGGCCCTTCGTTTGGCCCTGGCAGCTAGACCTCGAGTGACCACAACGTATGCGCCAGGTACCTACATAGCCTTTTGGAGGTCACAAAAATGGGTTCATGGGTCTCTGGAGAAAAGTGGTCGATGGTGTGGTCCTGCTGTAGTGTTAGGGTATGTCGGACGCAACTTGGTGATCATCCATAAGAGACAGATTTTTCGGTGTGCCCCGGAACAAGTTCGTTCGTCGACACAGGATGAGATCAAACTAGTAGAGACTCCAAATATGGAATTTTTGGGAATCAAACATCTCATCGAATCGGGTCAACTGTCAAGCAAACAGTATATCGATCTAGTGCCTGACGCCTATCCCGGAGAGTCATCAGAGGACACTCGGTCTGATGAAGCCGACAGGGGTTCAGTCCCCCAGTCTGTGCTGGACAAAACGGCAGCGGGTGGTCAGCCCAAATCGTCAGATGTCGATATGCAAGCTAACCTCAACGGAGAGGAGCTACCACCCGTACCCGTCCAGGACAAAGCCACTGATTTTCGCGAGGCAGAATTGCCACAGCCTGTTGACCAGTCGACCACTCGACCAGATCCAGACACAGTAGATCCGGAAACAGGCTATGGTCCCGTCAGACCTCGTCGTAGGATTCTCCAGAAAGACGGCCCGATGGCTTTGTATCGACCTGGACGTATGGCAGATGAAGACTTCCAAGAAATGATGCAGGAAATCGTCCCTGAATTAGTGAACCGCATCATTCAGGATTCTCCCCAACAGGCAAAAGCAGAGCCATCGTCAGAGCCTCCTGCTGATCCGCATGGACTCAAGCGTTCAGCTGAGGACCTACCAGAGTCCTCCCAGCCTTCGACTAAGAAGCCGACCACAGGGTGGGAAGACGATCAGCTCTGTGTTCAAGCAACAGGGGAAACCTTTGCAAAGGATGAAATCACCATCTGTTCAGTGGAACACCTCACACAGGCCAAACTGGTTAGGAGAGCTGAGAACCTCACATTAGAAGAGTACAACAACGGAGCATCACATGAAGTCTTGGTAGCAGCCTACATGAAGAAGAAAGCGTCCAAAGAGATACCCGTCACGGGGAACCCCCTTGAACTGCAAATCAGAGTGGATGAAGCGAAATTGCTCGAGTGGAACACCATCCTCTCGAAGCATGCTGCGCGGTTAGTTCTAGGCCCCGAAGCCGATGATGTCAGGAAACACCTCCAACATCGAATCATGGGTAGCCGATATGTCATTACCATCAAGCAGGAGGATGATTCCGCTCCCAGAGTTAAGGCTAGGTGGTGTCTCCAAGGTCACCTCGATCCCGACTTGAGCGAAAAGGCCAGCGCTGGAGACCTTCAAAGTCCCACCTTGTCCCAAGTTGGTAGGAACATGCTGTTTCAGCTGTTGGCTTCCCACCGTTGGCGCATGTCCTTGGGAGATATCAAGGGTGCATTCCTGGCCGCAGGGGATCTCCCCAAGCGGTATCGACCTCTGTACGCTAGCCTTCCGAAGGGAGGAATACCAGGTGTGCCAGAGAACGCCTTGATTGAGGTAGTAGGTCATGTGTACGGTCTCAATGACTCCCCCTCAGCATGGTATCGGAAGCTGCACCAAGAACTTGTCCGTGTTGGGTTCGAACGGTCTCGATTTGATGCGTGCTTGTTCTATTTTAGAGAACATGGACAGCTAAAAGGGGTCTATGGAGTGCACGTTGACGATTGTGTCACAGGGGGTTGTGGGACAGCCTACACCAACGCCATTTCCGAATTGCAGAAGGTTTTCGAATTCCGCAAGTGGCGGCAAGGATCGGGGGATTTTTGCGGTGCAAAGTATGAGCAAAACATGGAAACCTTCGAGATCACTATGAGTCAAGAAAAGTTTGCTCATAAAATCCGACCCATCCATATGAGTAGGGAGCGATGTAGGGATAGGGATGTCCCCCTTGATGACAAGGAGATCAGCTGTTTGAGAGCTGTGAACGGAAGCCTTAACTGGCTAGCAAACCAGTCCCGACCTGATCTTGGAACACAAGTATCGTTCTCCCAACAATCGTTTCCAAAGCCCACAATAGGAGATGCAATTGCTGCAAATCATGCTGTTCGTAGGGCGCGACAACATGCAGATCAGAAGATCCATTACTGTTCAATCCCCCCGGGTGAGTTAGGTTTGATGTGTCATTCCGATGCAGCGTTTGCCAACGCCAGAGCGGGGGCCACTCAAGCGGGTTTCATGGTGAGTTTCGTTCACCAAGATGTAAACAAGGGAATCGACTGTTCTTGGACACCCGCCTACTGGAAAAGCTTCCGCCTTCCTCGAGTGGTGAGCTCCACACTTAGTGCTGAGGCTCAAAGCATGTCAGTTGCCTCGAGCATGCTTGAATGGACAAGTTTGATTTTGTCAGAGGCCCTGGATGGACCTCGACTGTCTCAGAGCCTATGGACTGGCCTTGGAAACCGTTTGGTGTTGCTAGTAACCGATTGCAAGTCTTTATACGACCATCTAATTGCTCAATCCTCTCCGACGCTAGAAGACCGTCGGACTTCGATCGATATCGTCATCCTTAGGGATAGCATTAGTCGTATGAGAGCTCATATCCGGTGGATACCAACGGATAGGATGTTGGCTGACTCTCTCACCAAGGAGAGTCCTGAGGCATTCGATCTTGTCAGAGCGTGCCTAAGGACCGCTCGTTACCAAATTAGCCCGGAGGCCTTGGTACTTGAGCGCAGAGCCCAGGAACGTGATCGCAGGAAACAGTTCGTGCAGAAGACCAAGTCACATGATAGCGCAGCGCATGAATAGCACTGTGTCGTATTCATGAGTGCATATAGTCTCAAGGGATAATAACGAGTTATTTTGAGTGATGCACTTAAGGGTTGATGAATACCAAACCATAGTGAAGCTGCCGCCTATCCTTTTTTGTTTGTTTGTCGTGCTTGTTTCTGCAGAGAGTAAATTCATGATGCATGTGTTTTGTTTATTTGAGTAGAACCTAACCCTGCCGAGCAGAATAGTATCCAAACAACCTCCGTGTTTGTTACACGGTTCAAGCTTTCTCCAAGAGAGTGGAACAAGTCGAGCTTGATTTCCGTTCGTGTGCGAGTGATCATGGTCATGAACTCTAAGGGTGTTTTCACTCCAGCCGAAGCTGACGAGTGTTTCCGCCTGGTTCTCAAAGCCAGGAAATGTGGTGCATGGGATGCCCTGATGAAGCGTGTGCAAGATGTCGAAGATATCTCACTTGACCTCAAGTGGGAGGGTTCCCCTTCTGGAACTATGACCGATGCTTGCAAGCGTCTTCGTGAAGAAAAGAAGTCCACAGGCCCAGAGATGGCCTCATATGTTGCTTCGTCGGTGGGAGCGACCATGCCCATTCCGATGCCGGTGTCGCCGGAGCAGGCCCAGTCTCCGTATCCCCAAGGCAATCTGCCGCCCGGTGTGACGTCGATCAGCCAGTGGGGATCCTCTTTAGTGGCCTTTGGCAAGTACAAGGGTGTGAAGACCTATGAGGAAATGCGTGATCCCAACGATCCTGATCTCGCCAGCTATCGATCCTACTGCGTGAGCCATTATAAGACAGGGTCACCAGGGTTGAAAGATCTGGTGGATTACTTGAATGCTTGCGGCCAGAGCATGTCCAGCGGTTCAATGTTGCCCGGCAGTTCGATCCCTCGCCAATTTAGAAAGTAGATGGAGTGTTGATTTGGTCAACCGTGCAGGGACTTTTACGCCCAAGAGGAAAACAGGTCCGCGCGGTGCGCGGAGCAAGGGCTACCATCACATATATAGAGAGAGAGAGAGAGAGCGAGATATAATAACATGATATAACTAATACTGATACACCCTCCTCAGAACTCTTTGCTCGATTGCCAGATGGTGGTAGCAAAGAGGGTCACCGCGGGGTTGCCCACAAAATGCCAAACAGTCCTTTTCGCCGGCACGTTGGTCAAGAAAGCCGGTCCAAGCACATCACGAAAGCTTCCCTCTCATCACGAAAGCCCCACAAAAAGCGTCCCACCTCATCCAGCTTGGCAATTCGGTGGGCCGCATGGGGATCCATCACGCCCAGCGTGTGCGCTTGGGCGCGGATTGATCAGAGCGTGGGTTCGTCAACGCGTCAAACAGTGGAGTACTCTGGGTGCTGCGAGTTGTGACTGTTCAATCTTGGGGTACTTTGGGTCTTTCAAAAGGACTCGCGTCCAACATGACCAGTAAGTCGCGGACTCGCATCCGACCGGACTCGAATTGCGGACCGGGTCTGCGGACCGGTTTACGACCTCTTTCGGAACACAACGGTTGTGCAGAAGTGGGTGCTGAACCTCTGGATGTGGGTGAGGATTGTGCAACAGTCTTGGGCCACTCAATTGGACCCCTTGACGCAGCGAAGACAGGATCGGAGTTCGAAAGATGTTGCCGATGACAACACCACCGATTTGGTGTTGACCCAACGGCCTTGATGCTGGAGATTATGAACCACAAAACCAGGTTAACCATTCTTCCCGACGGCTAAAACAGAAACCTGGGGTGTATCTAGAGTTATCCAAAAAGAAGGCACTGCTGAAAGGTATTAAAAGGTGATAAAAAGGTGGACAGCGCTGTTAGGGGGCTATCTCAGATCAAGCACGGTACACTCGGGTCTCAGCCAATGACGAGCACGTTCTGTGGAGAGGTATGTACAGTACATTAAATGTATATATATAAGTTCAATTATAGAATCTATTGGCCATATTTGGCCATTAAGTTCATGGGACAAGAACTCAAAAATCATCACATACACTCACCCAACACGGATCTCACATGTCGACAGACCACTGGATCCACCAGTACTCCGTAGTACTCCTTTACGCTGAATCACCGGAGGGTGGAAGGGGACCTTGAGACTCGAGACAAGACTCGAAGACCTGATCTCTGATGTTCGTGAGGCCCTTTGCTCCGTTCGTAGCGATGCACTTGCTACGTTCGTAGCGTCCGTGTTCCTAGTAGTAAGGCCAGGAGCCCCTAGTAGCTTCGTTGCTCCTAGTAGCGATGTCCTTTGCTCCTAGTAGCGTCCTTGTTACTAGTAAGGCACCTTGCTATTAAAGTGTTCGTGTGACATGACCCCCCATGATGCGTTTTTCCCATGCACAACCCCCTCCATAAAATCCGGTGGATCCCCTCAGTTTCATTTTGGGTGGGAGTCCAGGGCTGCTCCAGTCCGCCATCCCGAGCGACAGCCATGGCGTGTTCCATTTCTTCCATCACTTGCACACATGCTCCAAACTCACATCGTGCGCAATGTCCTGCAGAGCAGGACCGGCTTGCGGCTGGTTTGGGCAGGACCGACGCAGAACAAAAGCACCTGGTGCAAAATGGAGGATCCATCAGTGCGATAAGCAGGTGATGCACCGACCAGAGCACATCACGAAAAGATCGAAACAAAAACTAATCTGGAAACACCTTCCCAACCTGTTTAAAATAGTTCTTCCCCCGGCCGCACCAGGGATTGAACTGTTTCCTGTTGGTTCTTTGGTCGTTTCTCTTGATATCATCCTGCAATCATCTCGGCAGCACTAAACCTATGACTTTCAGGGACCCAAACAGGAACCTCTCCAGTTTCAACACCATCCGACTCATTGAGCAGGTGATGTTCCCAAGACAAGTCTTGTCTATCCCATCCGACGTCCAACAAGATGCATGAAGATGCGTTTCCATCCCCCCTTGAGCCATAAGAACCTTTGGACACACCTTGATAGAAAATCTGGAGCCTTTCCATTGGGCCCAGACGAGTCCTTTACATTGGGCCCAGGAGTCCGGGCACTTCCAGCCTTGCTTCGGTGCACTTCATGCCGTTCGACCCGTCCGGTCCCGTCGTCCCCACCGGAGCGGACGTGATCGAGTCGGTGGCCTGCTCCAGCTGAGCCTCGCAGGCCTTGAACTGCGCCTGAAGAAACAACACCAGAGTCTAGAGGGATCCAGTCATGTCCATTGTTTGCCTCAATCGTTGGATATCACGGAGTATGTGAGTATGTGTATGGGGACATCTAGGACTGACCATGGATGATTGATCTGCAAGCCAAACAATACCTCTACCTGCAGCTGGCCTTCACCAGCGAAAAGGCTGAAGCAAGAAAGCTGATCTAGCAACCCAATCAGGGTGAAGACCAAAATGAATGTCAGGCAAGGAGATACCGAAACCGAAAGCTGATCAGAACTTGAGGCCAGGGGGAGAGGTCGAAAGCTAGCCGAATCGCACCGGATGTACTAGTTACATAGTCGGCAAAGCATGTAGGGATGACATGTTTTGGGAGGAAGGTTGCTATGTACATACTTTGCGCTAAAGAATGTAAATGTGACATCGCTGACTGGGAAGGGTACATTGGAACAACCCGGGTGCACTCGTTGGCAGGCACGAAGATGCGTGATCGGCAAATCTGGGGGGTAAATTTACCCTCCGCTTTTGTATGCCTTGAGTCGGAAAGAGGGGTAAGCATTTCTGACATCATACGGACTGTACATACACTAGGGCGTCCGTAGTGTAGGAGAAGCACGGGTAAAAGGTATATGGAATAGAGTGTCTTGAGGAAATAGCCGGTGTATGGTTATTGCAAATCTGGGGGGTAAATTTACCCCCCGCTTATGTATGCCTTGCGCTGGAAAGAGGGGTAAGCATTTCTGGCATCACAAGGACTGTGCATACACTAGGGCGTCCGTAGTGTAGGATA